>ML834691.1:15148-28688 GCA_009831015.1 Picea engelmannii
CTGACAAGATGTAACTTTTTCAGGTTTCCTTTTCCTCCTTCCCATAGAAATTTTTTGAAGAGACTTTCAATCTTACCGATGACTGTAATGGGGGCCAGAAGAATAGAAGATTGATAAATAGGGATACTGTAAAGAACAGATTTTAGCAATACTAGTTTTCCTACTAGGGTAAGCCAGCCGGCCCCCCACTTCTGAATCTTCGATTTTAACTTGTCAATGATGGTGTTCCAGTTCGGTGATTTGATGGCAGATTTAAAGATCGGGACACCCAGGTATGTGAATGAGTCCCAATTCTGCGAGCATTCCATTTCTAGAACTCTATAGATACTTCCAATTTCTGTTCTAGGGAAGTTCCAGCAATAAATTTTTCTTTTTTGGAGGTTGATCTTACTTCATGAGACCTGAATCTAGGTTTCTAGCTCCTTCTTGAAGCTCCTTGCAGAATGGAATCTGACGCCTCCCAACAACAGAGTATCATCTGCAAATTGGGCATGATTTATGTCCTTTACATTTGGATCCATATGGAGACCAGGGAGGGAAAGATCTTGCTGACAGTTGTTTAGCTGGAAGATGAGCACAGAGGCCTGAATGGCATAGAAGAGTGGAGACAGGGGACATCCATGACGCAACCCTCTTGAGGCCTGGAAAAAGTTTGTCGATCTCCCATTGACCAAAGGGGATATCCAAGGGGAACAAATGCATCCTTTAATCCAGCCAATGAGCTCAGGGGAAAACCCGAATTTCTCCATCACCATGAAGAGATAGTCATGTCTTACTCTATCAAATGCATTGGCGAGATCTAGTTTCACAACCATTCCTTTCTCTTTTCGGTGGACGCTGGAATGGATGGCTTCTTGAACAAGAATGACATTGTCTAGAATTTTTCTTCCCTTTATGAAACCTCCTTGATTTTCGGGAATGATCCTCGGCAGAATTGTTTTGATCCTATTGGCTATAATCTTGGTAACCAGCTTGTATCATGTGTTGCAGAGGGAGATGGGTCTGAACCTGGAGAAATTAGAGGCCCCTTGCTCCTTCGGGATCAAGGCCAAGAAAGAGGAGTTTGTACTCCCTCCCAACTTGTGGTGGCTTTGAGAATTCCTTACCATCCGAAGAAGATCATATTTGATTATATCCCAGCAATTAGAATAAAATCTAGTTGTGAATCCGTCTGGGCCAGGGGCGATGTCCGGTTTCATATGGGACAGAGCAGATTTGAGTTATTTCATAGTAATAGGAGCTGCAAGAGTTTCATTATCAGAGGCTTGAATCACTTTGGGAATTAGCGAGAGGGGGTATGCATATGGGTCTAAGGATTCAGCAGGAGGAGCTATATAAAGGTCTTGGAAGTGGGAAAAGGCAGCTCGTTTAATGCCTTCAAAATCTTTCACCAGATTGCCTTGATGGAAAATTTCCTTCACTATTTTGAAATTTTTTCTAGCTTCAGCTTGTTTGTGAAAATAAGAGGTGTTTTTGTCACCACTCGCTAACCAAAGGCTTCTATATTTTTGACGCCAATACTCTTCTTCAACTCTGCAAGCTTTGTAAAAGGCTTTCTGGAGGTTACTTTCTGTCCGAGAAATGCTTTCAGTGATGGGAACAAATTCCATGAGAGCTTGATGGTTTTCCAAGGCAGCTTGAGCATCTTTCCTGCAAGAGACCGGGGAGGAATGAATCTTGGCCCAGTTCTTAAGATCATGTTTTAGTCATCTAAGATTTTCTTCCCAAATAAAGGAGGGGTTTTCAGTAACCTTTTTACTCCAAGAGCTAGAGACAATGTGACTAAAGCCATCTTGATGGACCCATAGGGGACTAAACCTAAAGGGGATGGGGCCCAGGTTTTCCTCAACAGAGAGATCAAGGAGGATAGGTTTGTGGTCGAAGACACAATTGGGGAGGATTTTGGACGAGCCATGTAGCCCCAAGGTGAGGAATGTGGAATGGACCAGAAACCTGTCTAGGCGGGTCGCGATGTGCCCTGGCCCTAGCCTTTTATTAGTCCAAGTATAGTTGCCATTGGAGGGTTTTATGTCAACAAGATCCCATCCTAAGATGGTGTCTTCAACCCATTCTCGAGAGGGATCTCGGACAATGGAGCCCCCTTTTTCTCATTTGCATCTAGGGTGACATTCAGATCCCCTGCAATGATTATATTTTTAGGCCTGTGGAGGCTTAGGAACGCTTCAATTGAGTCCCAACAATCTTTTTTTTTAGCTAACAAAATAGGAACATAGAGGTTGAACAGACTTACTTGATGGCCTGAAACTTTGTGAGTGAGTTTGGTGTAGATCCAGTGCATAGTACTGTGAACAGCAAGCAGCTCAAATATGGAGGAATCCCAGAAGGTGACTAGACCTCCTGAGGGCCCTCTGGAGCTGACAGCTTCCCCAGAGCTTTTTTTCCAGAATGTATTTCCTGCATGGAGGGCAGAGTCATCCTCCATTTTTGTCTCCTGAACTAGCAGGATCTCAGGCTTGTTGATTCTTTACTAAGTCTCTCATTGCTTCGACTTTCTGTGGACTGCCTAGACCTCTGCAGTTCCAAGAGATGTACCGCATTATTTACTTTTGGAGGGGACAGCCCCTTTAGAGGCCTGGCCTTGCTTGGATCTTGTATTCATCATACTTTTAAGAGTTTGTTGGGAGCCTTGAAAAATATCTGCATAAGAGATTTCTTGCCTTTTCTTTTTATTTGGTTTCCGGCCCCTTGGGTTCTTGACTGGAGTTGCAAGCGAGCTCCCGGACTCAATGGATCCTTCATCATTGTCTCCTCCTGGGTCAGAGTCCTCTTCCGCTTCTCGAGATTCTCCGCGAGTAGGAGAGCTTCCAGATAAATGGTTTGTCGGTTCTGGTTGGATTTCCCCTGGCTCCAACGAGGTGGCACCTTGAGTGTCTTGCGTCTCAACGGGGATAACGAGATCAAGGGGAGTGGATTCCCGAATGACAATAACCGGAGGGGCTTCTGGGGCATTCAACACCGAGGAAATTTCTCCTAGGGCCGCGGTGACTGGCTATTGAATCATAGCTTGAGATTGGACGGGTTCCTTCGACGGAACTTTAGGATCTGACTTCTGTGCATTGCTTGATGCTCTTTTTTCATCTGTCTTGGAGGAGGCCTTTCCTTTTTTGACCCTCTGCCATCCCTCGCCTTCTTCTTCCGACTGGGCTTTTGGGCAATTGCGCCGGAAATGGCCATGTTCATGGCAGAGCCGACTCTTAAAAGGAAGTTGTTCATAATCGAGTTTCTGGAAATGAGACCAAGAGCCTAAAGAGAGTTTGATGGCTTCTGGAAGACCTGCCTCCAGATCAACTTCAACACAAATCCTCGCGCAGGAGTACTGGCCTTTATGCTCTGCTTTGTCAATGAAGCATCCTAGGGTATTCCCTATTTTTTCCAGGGCTTGAATATTCCAACAATGGATCGAAAGATTAGGGAGTCTTACCCAGACCGGTACCTCTTTGGGTACATCAACCGTTGGATCAAAGTCCGGAGACCACCGGTTCAAATAGAGTCCTTGGGTGCCCGTAAAATAGGGGCCACTTCGGAAGATGAGATCGCAATCTTCTTTTGAGATAAATTCGAAGACGAAGAATCCTCTCCCCACCGGATAGAAGGTGACATTGTGCTTCAGATGGGGCCTCCATTTACGTTGAATCCAGTCATCTGTGGTTTTGGCTGAGGGCCAAAGCCCCATGAATTGGCCAACCAAACCTCTTTCAGCAAGAGCCAGGGCGATTTTAATGGAGTGCTCCTCTGGCAATGCGATTTATGGTATTGTGTCAAGCTTCTTGACGAATTTCGGGGCCTCTTTGGTCGCCTGTTTCTTCCCGGACGGTGCTAACAGCCTACGAAATGCCTCTTCGGAAAAGATCGGGGAGGAGGGAGGGGGATTCCCTCCCCCCGGCGTGGCCATGGCGGCGGCCTGGAGCTGCGCAGTAGAGAGCAAACCCTAGAGGAGGCAGCGATAGCAGCGCGGGCGATCTTTAAAATATCATTGAACTCATTATTGTTATTCTTGTGAGAAGAATCAATTTTATGTTGGTCATCATTTCCTTTCATGTTGCTACTTTCAGTGTTGATGGAGCCTTTGAGAATATTAGCATAACTTTTAGGATGTTCTTCATTTACCTTTTTCGATGGATTTGTAACCTTAGTGCTTGCATCTCCCTCGAGGGTCTTTTATTTTTCATTATATCCAAGATCTGTCTTGATGAATGGTGACCTTTAGTGACTAAAAATATTATCTAATATTTCAATAATTTTTTCAAACCTCAATCTTCTACTCAAATGATCAGTTGTTTTCTCTATTTCCTTTCTTAAGGAAATGATTTCAGCCTCTAGCTTCTCACAATTTTTTCTTTTTCTTTCCGTTGGCTTCTCACCACGTCTTTTATCCTTTTTTCCTCTTCTAGTTGAGTCTTCAAGACGATAATTTTTTTTTTGTTTCATTAAGATCATGATCCTTCTTTTCATATTTTTGCTATTGCTATTTTTGATTTTTAGTCTTTCCCCTGAGCCTGTCTATTTCTTCTAAGGCACTAATGAGTTTTGCTTCAAGATTCACTTCCCCATCAATGTCTTCTTCTTCTTAATCTGATTTTTCTTTCTAATTGTCTTCATTTTCTGTATTAGTACACTTTGTATCCATGGCCATGAAGACGAATTATTCTTTGTTAATATCATAAACATATTCATCACTTTCTTCAGACGAGCTTCTGTTTGTGGAGAAACCTTCTTGAACGGCCATGTGTGCTCTCGATATCTACCTTCCATTGGTTAAAGTGTTTCTGAAGGAAGTTGCTCTAATACCAATTGTTGTACTTATGCTTATATTTAGAGGGTGGGGGGTGAATCAATATAAGATACGTTTTACTTTAATTAAGCTTTCATCAGTCATTCATTAACTTTAAAACGATAAATGCATGTAAACTTAGATCACAGTGCACAAAGTTTAATTTGTTAACCATTGTGGGAGAAAAAACACAAAAAATTATCTTTATAAATGTTTATAGAAACCAACCTATTGTTATAAAGCTTGTGGTCACCATCCTACTAGAGACACCAATCTCTTCAAATGAGCACCAACTCAACAAGATATTGTGTAGGCACCAACCTACAAGAGACACCAATCTCCTTAGCTGAGCACCAACTCATTAAGACCTGTATAGCCACCAATCTAAGATATCCATACACAAAGTCCTTCCAACTTCATCTGCATGCTTCATACTTCAAACATAGTTTCAAACCCTAGTCAAATTTAGCTTGCATTCCCTAGTGAACCTGATGACATCAGTCCTAGAATATAATTCCATAATGTAACATCACAACCTAAAAACAATGTGCTTTGCAATATCATAAACCTTTGTCCTTCATAACGCACCCTTAAAACTCCAAGAAAACTCCTCTTGCACACCTTTAGACCCCAAGAATACTACCCATCTCCTCTTGTGCACATCATATCTTTCATGTGAACTTGTGCTTGCTCTTATTACTTGGATTCTCTTCAAATGCACACATCTATCTTGTATTTATAGTATTTCTACGTTCACTTATGGGGCCGACTTGTAAAATTGGTTGGGTCGACCTGTACTTTCTGGCTAGGTTGACCTGACAGAATCTTTCATATCTCCTCGTTCCTATGGAGTTATAGGGAGTGTCATATACCGTTGGAAAGGTATCAGAATAATATTTTCAACCATATATCCTATGCTCCCATTTGAGCTAGGTACTTAGAGTAAAGAGGCCTTCAAAGATAGGGTAACCAAATTGAGCATAAAAAATCCAAAAACAATATTTGCAACAATACTATCTCGTATGCTTTATCTCAAACATATGTAGTCTCCCCTAGTCTTTAACATCAATGAAAACAATATTTCCAACAAGGTTTTCCTGTGATTATGTTTTATGATTCTTTATATCAAGGCAAAATATAGCTACAAGCACTCAATCAATAATGCAATTATGTTTCCATTGTCATTTTAGATTTTGGTTCCTTTTACTCGGGTTCTATGTTCTCTCTCTTCATGCAGGTTTTTCATCCATGGGAAATTTTCCCCATGGCTTGAATTGATTTTCCCAACTAACCCCTCTTCTCTCTCCTCCATTCTTGTCTTATTATGCCTCCCCGAGATGCTTTGCCTAGTTCCACCCTGATTTTTTTCTCACTCGAGAATTTATGTCTTGTTGATCCTTCCATTTACCTACTACTATTATTTCATCCTTCCTTTCCTTGACCCTTCCCCAACCTTAGGTTTACTCAACTGAGATTTTGCTACCGATAGACCCTTCTTATTTTTTTGACAATATTTTTCTAGCTGTATTTTTCCTTATAAACCTCAAGTTTGGGTTTTTGATCTGTTGCAATTAGGATTTTTCACTTGGGTTTTTGGAGACCTCTTGATAATAAGAAAAACAATGGTCCTTAGAAACATAGTTACCTTCCTTTTCTTGACATAAGCAACATCATTTTCTCATCAAGAGTGACTCTCATTTGCTCAATGAATTGTATTGAGCCTTTGTTTCTCCTTTTCCAAGAACGGGTCATTGAGCATGTCAATACTTTGTTTGACAAGCCTACCTAGATATATTTCACACTTTCTTCTTGTAATATTCCAGATATAAAAATTATGCAAAACATAAACAAAATGCTAGAAATACCAGATAAACAACAATATAACCAGAACAATACCACAATTTTTTATACTGAGAGGGGGGTGAATCAGTATCAAGTACAATTTTAAACCTTTTTAAACTTATACTTAAACCATTCAATTATATCCAATGAGAAATGAACAATAGTATAAAAGTTACACCAATACACCACAATACACCATGCACAATATATGAGAAATAATCAATAGTTATTGTTCAAGGGAAGTAATGACTTCCAAAGGTAGCTACAACTTCCAAATGTAAAGGGAGGAATAAACCTCCAAGAGGAAGATACAATACTCCAATATCAAGAGAGATTTTAACTCTCCATCCTTGCCCCTTCCTTCCACCCAATAATATATGAGAAATAATAAAACTTTACATTAAATCATCACCATCAACCAACCATCACATAGAACCTGATAATGCTTTCTGAGACTTTTTCAATTTCTGCAATTATTCAATTCTTGGAATACTATAATACTATAGATAATATTACTCAATGTATTCTCTAAAACTTCTCCAAGTTTCACTCCTTGAATCCTCCCCAAAAAGAAGTTATAAAGAGAATGGTAGACCTTGTTCAATTCTGGTTTATTCAAGAGACCGAACTTGTATAGAATGCCCCTCGCTCAATATTTAACCTCAGATTATAAAACTCACACACAAGAAACTAAAGTCTGTACTCTTTCCAATGGAATTTTTCCCACTTCATTTGTATTCTCTATGAATAAGTTATGATTGTTTTACCCGGAACACCTGTTTATTGACTAGCTTCAGGACTGGTCAAAAATCCTATCTTCCAAGGAGTGCATCTCCATAATTATAGCGAATCAAGAGCTTAAACTTTTACCACATGTACCTTCATATGTCTTCTCACTACCATATCAATTTCACCATCTGAATCGTTCTAGAAAAAAATTTATAGCGAAAATGGTAAGATAACCTGAAAATAACATACCTTAGAACACATCACCAAAAGACTTCATCCTCCCTTGAAATCCGGCCTTCTTTACTTCTGATTTCCTTTGAAATTTGACTTGTGTATCAAATGAATGTATAATGATATTTATTTATACCATTTATGTCACTTCCTTTTAACATTAGGGCCGACCTGACACTTTCTTATTGTGTAATTCTTTTTCTTTAATTATCTTCAGGGCCTACATGTACTTCCTTCTTCAATTCACTTTTTCATATTCAAAAATTCATTTCTCCTCAACCATGAGGATCCATGTGACATGCCACATACCACAGGAAACAACATGATGTATGATATCCATCCATGGGTGTTGTATCTGCATGTGCATTGTCCTTCATGTCCAAATACCTTCATTAATCTTGCGGTCCAAAACCCATGACTAGGGTTGAAATCAATGACAACAACCAATATTCCATCAACAATAACACCAAAATGATATCAGAATAACACCAGAAATAGCACTTCGATTACTAAGAGAAATGTTCACTTGCCTCTTCGAGGGGGCAACCTCCAGCAGAGTAGAGCTCTATTACAATAATATCCAAGACAACAGATCTCATACCCTTGACTCCTATTTATACTAAATATGTCTATCAAAAGAACCATCTAGAGGACGATCCTTCTAGAAGCAGAAGCTTCTATTAGGTCTTCTTACATTCGACTTGTTTTTCCTTATTTCTAGGCCTTATTAATATTGACCTTTATTACATCGGAATATATTATTCTACCTACGTGAGGAGTTAGGTCCCTAACATGTCCTCCCCCTTAAAAACAACCTCATCCTCAAGGCTTGAGATGTGGAAATTGTAGCAGAATGGTAGCTAGTTCCCAAGTGGCATCTATTGGGGTTGTATCTTTCCACTGAACTAACACTTCCTTGATGGTTCGCTGACATAGGCGATGCTCACGCTGGTCCAAAACTGCTTCTAGCTATAGCCAAATGGAGCCTTCTTCGTTCAACTCGGGGAGGTTGGTTTGAGTTTGGCACTTAGTTCCAATCACCTTCTTTAAGCAGGAAACATGAAAAACAATATGTAGCTTAGAATGACTGGGCAAAGCTAACTAATAGGCCACCTGTCCCACACGCTTGAGAACGGTATAAGGACCATAAAATTTGGGCGCTAGTTTCTGACAATGGTCAGCCTTGAGGGAATTTTGCTTGTAAGGTTGCAGTCGAAGAAACACCTGGTCCCCTTCTGCAAATTGACGTTCAGAGCGACCTTGATCTACTTGTTGCTTCATGCGATTCTGGGCCATGACCAAATTCTCTTTGAGGGTACGAAGAATAGCCTCTTGAACTGTAAGCATTTGGTCAATCGCCTGGACCTTCGAGACACCTGGTAAATATGAGAGAACTGAAGGTGGCTTTTGTCCATATATTGCTTCAAAAGGAGTCATGCAGGTAGTTGTATGGTATGAAGTGTTGTACCACCATTCAACTAGTGGTAACCATTGAGCCCACTAATTTTTCTTTTTCGATGAAAAACACCTCAAATATGTTTCCAAACACTAGTTGACAACTTCAGTTTGACCATCAGTTTGGGGATGATAAGTTGTGGTGAGATGCAATTGGTTGCCTTGTAGCTTGAACAGTTCTTGCCAAAAATTGTTGGTGAAAGTTGGGTCGCGATCAGAAATAATAGAATGTGGCATGCCATGAAGCTTGAAGACCAGATCCATGAAAAGTTGAGCCACAGTGGATGTTGTAAATGGGTGTTGAAGAGCACAGAAATGAGAATACTTGGAAAGGCGATCAATGACCACCATGATGACTAATTTATTTCCCGATTTAGGTAAGCCTACAGTAAAATCCATAGAGATATCCTGCCAAATAGCAGGTGGAATCGGAAGTGGTTGTAGTGTGCCAAGAGATTTGATTGTTTCTCCCTTGTTGTGTTGACACACATCACATTCAGCCACAAAATTACGAACGTATTGTTTCATACGGTCCCAGAAAAAAGAACGTTTGACCCTGTCATAGGTTTTGGTAAACCCTGAGTGCCCAGTTGTGGGTGTAGCATGAAGCTCAGAAAGTACCGTGGATTTAAGTTTTTATTGTTTACTTAAATACAAATGACCTTTGTATCGAAGCTCATTATGGAGCCAAGAGTACCCTGCGGAAACTGGAGAATTGGACTGCAATTGTTGTATCAAATGTGAAATTTTGGGATCGTGTAGCCATTCTTGGCGAACGGCTTGGAGCCAATCTGGTACAATGAAGGAGAAAGAAAAAAGGGACCCTTCATCTTCATATTTTCGGGAAAGTGCATCCACAACCACATTGTCTTTTCCTTTCTTATAAAAGATCTCGTAATCATATCCAAAGAGCTTAGTCACCCATTTTTGTTTCTCTGGGAAGGAAATGCGTTGTTCCAGAAAATACTTGAGTCTTTGATGATCTATCTTAATTTGGAAGTGTTGCCCCAATAGGTAAGGGCGCCAAAGATCAATGGCATGCAGAATAGCCAACATTTCCTTTTCATAGATTGATTTGCCCAAATTTCGTTCAGAAAGTTGTTTGCTGGTAAAGGCCAAAGGCCGACCCTCTTGCACAAGGACAACGCCAATTCTTTTTCCTGAAGCATCACATTCTAGGACAAAGGTCTTTGTGAAATCAAGAAGTGTTAGGACTGGAGTGGTGCACATGGCCATCTTCAAGGTTTGAAAATTCTGAGCAACTGTTGGAGTCTAGGTGAAAGAATTCTTTTTAAGGAGTGCAGTGAGAGGGGCCACAATCTTTCCATAATTCTTAACAAATTTGCGATAATAACCTGTTAAGCCCATAAATCCACGCAAGTTTTTGAGAGTCTTTGGGTGAGGCCAGTCTTGCATAGCTTCAATCTTTTTAGGATCCACCCTGATGTTGTGCTTGCCAAAAATATGACCCAAGTACTCGACTTCTAAGGTGCCAAAAGCACATTTAGATTGTTTCAGAAAAAGTTGGTGCTGAGAGAGTAGATGGAGAACTCGATCCACATGAGAAAGATGGTCTGTCCAGGTTTTTCTATAGATGAGGATATCATCAAAGAAAACTAAGACAAAATGGCGGAGAAAAGGACAGAAGACATGATTCATGAGGCTTTGGAAAGTGGAGGGAGCATTACACAAACCAAAGGGCATGACCAAAAACTCATAGTGGCCCTCATGAATTCTAAAGGCAGTCTTAGGAATGTGTGCCTCTTTCATATGGATCTGGTGGTAGCCAGAACGAAGATCAAGTTTAGTAAAGAACTGGGCACCACTCAATTCATCCAAGAGGCCATCAATGATAGGAATGGGAAATTTGTCTTTAATGGTGAGTTTGTTGAGGGCACGAAAATCAGGACACATGCACCAAGAGCCTTCTTTCTTCATGACCATGACCACGGGAGAAGAGTAGGGGCTCGTACTAGGGTGGATCACACCTGCGTTAAGCAGTTCTTGAACCATTTTCTCAATTTCATTTTTTTGGGAAAAGGGGTGACGATAGGGACGGATATTTGGAGGAAGGCTTCCTGGGACAAGGGGAATGGAATGATCATGAACACCACGGGAAGGAGGGAGTCCCTAGGGAGTGGAAAAAACCACTTGATGTTTAGAGAGGATGGATTGGAGGTCCTGCGGCACAGAGGGTGTCTCAGTTGCTTGCATGGCATGGAGTTGGGAAATAACGCATGAATGACCTTGTTTGAGCATCTTTTCCATGCGATGGGAACTAATTATCTCAAGGGAATCGACATTGATTCCTTGGAACTTATATTGTTGGCCCTTCCGGTAGAATTGCATGGTTAATTCCTTAAAATCCATGAGAATGGGACCGAGAGTCCTTAGCCAGTCTGCACCCAACACAATGTCATAACTGACCATGTCGATAGCAAACATGTGAGATTTCAGGTGGTAGTCACCAATTTGGAGACGCACACTTTCACAACGCCCTCCACATTTCATGGACCCGCCATAAGCAATCATGATTTGGAAATTATTGACTACACAGATATAGCAATTAGTTTCTTGGGCAATGCGATGATGAATAAAATTATGGGTTCTTCCACTATCAACAAGAATGATGACCTTCCTATGCTTGATGTAGCCAATTAGTTTGAGGGTTTGGGGAGCAGAGAATCCCGTGAGAGCATTTAGGGAAATGATCGGTTCTACTTCGGGAGGGTCTGAGGGAGGGGTAATGCCAGTGGGTTCGGGTGACTCGGACACAAGGGGAGCTTCAACATCCTCTTCTGAAACATCCTCTAAGATGGCCATAAAAAGATTTTGTTACTTAAACTTGTGTCCCAAAAAATATTTGTCATCACAATTATAACAAAGGCCACAAAGGCCTTTGAGTTGGCATTCAGCCATTTCGGCCCTGGTCAATTTTTGGATCTTTAGTGGAGTAGAAGGAGGAGTGGGATTTACTAGTTTAGTGTGAGGAATAAAGGAGGGTTTCCAATTTTGAGAAGAGACCACATGTTGTGCTTCCTTAGCTCGTTTAGTAGCCTCCACCCAATTCTGAGGTCGATCCATGAGGACATGGGCACGAATCTCATCCTTGAGGCCACTGATAAAACATTCTTGGAAAAAAGCATCAGACATGCCCTCTGTACGAGTCACTCAAAAGAAGCTATAAAGTATTACAATGTGCCAGATTGTTTCAACTTTGTCAAACGGGCTAAATGGTTGGTGTCAATGTCAAAGCGTTCATAAAGCTCTACCACAAAGTGTGTCCAAGCAACATACCCTTGACGGGCAATTTTTCTCCATTGCCAACGTTCTTGATCTAGATGGAGAACACCATACTGGAGTTTGGCCAAGGCATCTGTAATGTCATACAAAGAGAAATAATGTTCCATTTGAGTTACCCAACCAGTGGGATCTGAGCCATCAAATTTGGTCACATCCACTCGCGGAAGGCGTAGGTCACGCTGAAAGTGATGGGGCTAAAAATTATGGGAATGAGAGGAAGTTTCAGCTTCGGTATGCAAAGATGGGTCAGATAAAGGGGGATCTACAGGGATATGCAGCTTGGTGCAGATCATCGAAGCAAAATATTCAAGCTGGGTAGTCATGTCTTGTTTGAGGTCTTCTTTGAGTTCCGTGATTGAGGCGGTGATGGAGGAATGCATGTTTTTATTGATGGTGGCAATATTGGCACTGAGTTGTCTCACTTCTTGTTGGGTCTCTGTGAAATTAGATTGCAAGGTATTGAAGCGACCTTCCAAGTCTTGGCCACAGGTATGGGCCATGATGACGAGGGAAGCGAAAAGTGGCGGGTGGGATCAAAAATTTTGCTGAAAAATGATAGGTATGAATGTGATATAGGCGAAGAGATAAATCCAATGGAATAGGTCTCAAATAATGGTGCAAAATACTGCAGTGATGAAATGCCCAAATGCTTAACCAGGAAGAAATGTGTAGTGATTTGGCAACTTGAACACAGTTGCGCGACAATAGATCTTGTCTGTTTTATTTTCTGTGTTTTTGTCCCCAAGGGTTAGGTATTCAAGGGTTTGCCCTACGCTATAGCTCTCCGATATACATGCGGGGTCCAACAGTAGTACTCGGCCCAATATCTCAGGGCACCAACTAAGGAGGTTAGACCGTGCCCTTAGCCGTACTACCCGACTACCCAGGTACTAGGGAGTATCTTCCCGAGTACTGTTCTCGGTGGTACTATAGCAGTCAGGCGACCGATAGGTTTATCTAAAGAGGGCTTCAAGAAATCTAGGCCAATTCGTATACAAGTGTTGTCTGATGCACTACCACTCGAAGGGTACCAACATGGGTTACAAGGGTGGCCAACAGATGTGCACTTAAGTACCACTTGTATTTCCTGCGTGTATGAATCCCCGATTGTGGGTTTATGCGCGTAACGACATATCTATGTAGCTTAAAGATGCTGAAATACGTCTCTACCCTAAAAAAAAAAAAAAA
>ML834692.1:64241-77784 GCA_009831015.1 Picea engelmannii
TCGCACCGAGCCCAACAAAAACCCATGGGGGATGAAAATAAAGATGATGGAGTAGGATATCCTTTTAAAATGTTGCTCGAGGAAGCCCTTGCGCGACAAGGGAACGAAATGATGGACAACTTTGCACAGATCCTTCGGTGGTTTCCCACGGGAGAAGCATATTCATCAAGGGGCCATGCAACCCCCTTCAAGGTACAAGTAAATTTTTATATTCCATTATTTGAAGGACCGATATATGCGAATGATGTAGATAAATGGTTGAATCTGCTCAAAGGGTATTTTTCAGTCCACAATTTTTCCGATAGGGAAAAGATTACTTTTGCACTCCTCAAGGTCATCCCTCATGTTAAGGACTGGTGGGATACTTACTCTGAGAAAAGGACCATAGAGGAATCTGCAATATTTTCGGTCGCCCCCACTAGGGATTCCTTCTAGTATGCCATTAAATAATAGTACTACCCTATTGGAAGCTACGAGGACCAGTACACAAGGTGGACCACCCTGCGTCAAGAAAGGGACCAGACAGTACCAGATTTCACCAATATTTTCCATACCTTGCACACCAAATTGGGTATCAAAGACTCTGAGCGACATCTAGTGCTCAAATACCGTGGTTTTTTGCATAGATACATTCAAATAGAAATGGATTTTTTGTACATTGCATCATTGGGTAAGGCTTATAGATATGTTGTTAAGATTGAGCAAAACTTTAAGTAGAAGAGGTGAGAGTTTTGATCTGTAAACTCCTCACAGCCGAAGCATATCTAAGGACAACCATTCCAAGCCGCAACATAATAAGGGTAATGAGAATTCAAAGAAGGACATGGGAAAATGGTGTGAATACCATAAAATCCCTTGGCACAACACCAAATAATGTCTCTCCAAGCAGTGACTTGTGACCGAGCTAAAAGCTTCTGAGTCAGAGGCCAATTCTGACTCTGAATCAAGTCCAGAAGGAGGGAAGTGAATTATCGATGTTGAACCCAGTGCCACTGTTGCTACCACCAAATTCCATCCAAGCGAACCAGAAGAACCAGAGGAAGGGGAACACCTCTTTCACTCACATATGTGGGTAAAGGGGGATCTGCTTCCTTTCATTATCGATAGCCGCAATCAAAAGAACATGATCTCAACAGAGGTCATCAAGCGGTTGGACCCACCGACGACACCGCACCCACAACCCTACACCATTGGTTGGCTTCACCAAGGAAGAGATCTTTGTGTCAGCCAACAGTTTCTTCTGCCCTGTAGCATCAAGCCTTTCAAAGACAAGGTATTGTGTGATATTTCTCCCCTTGAAGTTTGTGATGTTATTTTAGGAAAACCATATTTGTGGAATCGACATGTTGTTTATGAGTCTATACCTCGCATTTTTATTATTACTTTGGGTAGACAATTGTACAGGATACCAGAGGTAGCGCCGCCTACTGCTATTTCTTTAATCTTTGCTAAGCAATGGAGTAAGATCATTTCACAGACCGGGAAGTTCATCTTCTTTGTGATCCGTGCTCAGAGTAAGCCGAAGGTTGTCACCACATCCATGGCTTCTACATAGAGCCTCTCTTTGTAGCAGAAGCAAGTGGACGGGATCGTGGAAGAGTACAGAGACATATTATCCTCTCCCACCAGGGTACCGACACACTGCCAAGTCAAGCATCCAATTGATTTAACCCTCTGTGCACCTCTGCCTAATGGACTAGTCTATCATTGTTCGTTGATGGAAAATGATGAAATCATGCGTCATATCCAAGAGCTGCTTCAAAAGATGCACATTAGACCTAGCTCCTCCCCTTATGGAAGCCCTATTTTACTGGTGCAGAAGAAATACGAGACCTAGCGTCTCTGCATTGATTACAGAGCATTAAACAAAATCACAGTCAGGAACCGGTACCCAATTCCCAGAATTGATGACCTTCTTGACCAACACAAGGGGGAAAAGTTCTTCAACAAGATTGACCTAAAGTTTGGATACCACTAGGTTCCCATCGACCCAACTGATGTATGGAAGACAACTTTCAATTATAAACAAGGTCTCTTCGAATGGCTATTCATGCCCTTTGGCTTAACAAATGCACCAGCCACTTTCATGAGGTTGATGGATGATGTATTGAGACCCTTCACCAACTATTTTTGGTGGTATATTTGGATGACATCCTCATCTTCAGCAAAACTTGGGAGGAGCACATGCAACATATTCAACAGGTTTTGAGCACTCTACGGCAACACAAGCTATATGCCAACTTGGAAAAATGCTCCTTTGACATGAACATGGTCCAATACTTGGGCTACATTTTTTATGAGCATGGGGTATATGTTGATCCAACTAATATCCAATTCATTCGTGAATGGCCATCTCCGACCACACTAACCGAGCTTCAAAGCTTCTTGGGACTGGCCAACTTCTACCAATGGTTTGTGTTGGGATTCTCCCATATTGCATGGGCCCTAAGTCAAGTGACCAAGGCCGATGGCAGGGAAAAGTTCATGTGGGGGAAGAAACATCAACGATGATTTGATGATCTAAAGCATCACTTATTCTCAGATCCAGTACTCTCCTTACCCGATCTACAACAATCGTTCAAGAATGAGACTGATGCATCCGACTATGTTGTAGGTGCAGTTCTCAATCAACATGGTCATCCAGTAGCATACCATAGTGATACACTCTCAGATGTTGTTCGGAAATACACCACCTATCACAAGGAAATGTATTCCATTGTACAAACCTTTTTTCAATGGAAACATTACATTATGGGAAAGGAGACAATCATCCACACTTATCAAAATCCTTTGTAGTTCATACAGACTCAAGGGAAGTTGCAGAACAACATCCATCATAAGTGGTCCACCTACCTGCGACAGTTCCATCTCAACATCAAGTATAAGACATGGAGCGCAAATAATTTCGTTGACGGCCTCGGTCGACCTCTCGTGGTTGCACTCACCACCGTGCTCCATTCTGATGGACATGAAGCATCTTAGTGGCCGTGACTTTATCAGCAAAATCTAGACTTTGCCACCACCTATCATCTCTTGGGTACAGGTGTTGATGTCATTGATTTTCACATTCGGGACAGACTTTTTTTCCATCTGGGCCATCTCTGTGTTCCTGCAAGCAAGCATGTAAAGATGATTTGGGAGGCTCACTACAGTCGAATGGCAGGACATTTTGGCATGGAGAAAATTGTGGCCATTCTACAAAAACATTTTTATTGGCCAAAACTTCGAAAATACATCAGCAATTATATCAGACCTTGCACTGCATGTGCCATTGCCAAGCCAACCATCAAGAAGCAAGGCTTATACACCCATCTTCCTACTCCTGAGAAGACTTGGGAATCCATCTCGATGGATTACATGTCTGGCCTTCCATCCAACAAGCAAGGCAATGATTGTGCATTTTTGGTAGTTGATCAATTTTCGAAGATGGCCATCCTCACAGCCAACAAGAAGAACAGCATAGCGGCAGATATTTCCAAGCTCTTCTTCGAATGAGTGTGGGTCCATTTTGGGATACCACAAACCATCATCTCCAATCAGTATAGCAGGTTCCTCCACACATTTTGGTCGAGTCTCTGGTCATTATTGGACACCAAGCTCACTAAATCCACTACTTTCCACCGCCAAACCGACGGCCAAACAGAGGTCACCAATCATATGATTGTGCACACCATGCGCATGTACAACTCTAAGAATCCACATACATGGGATGAGAGTCTTCCCTATGTTCAATACAGTTACAACAGTACTCTCTGTAGCTCCACCAGCCATAGCCCATTTTAGGTGGGGTTGGGATTCCAACCCTTGGGTCCCATTAATGTTGCACTACCTCTTGCAACCACATAAACATAATCTTCCCGTGTTCAGTCTGAGACCGATAAAGCCACCAGATTCATTAAGTGGATTCAGCACATCCACCAACAGGTCCATGAGATTTTGCATAAAGCCAATGCTAACTACAAGCAACAGCATGATCAACACAAGGTATTGCACCAGTTTTAGATGGGAGACAAGGTCTGGTTACATTTGTAGAAAGAGAGCCTTACAGGGCCCCATCGGAAACTCCACCCACTTCGTTATGGTCCTTAAAATATCACCAAGGTTGTGGGTAGCAATGTTTTTGAGCTCAACACTCCACCCTTCCTTGGCTTGCACCCAGTGTTCAATGTGGACCTCCTTCGGCCATATTTTCCACCATTATTAGACACCTCAAAGATCGCAGAACAGCTGACACCAATAGAGCTCAACCCTGACTACATGGAACATGCATCCACTGATCAGATAGTGGACACACAGATCAAGGGAACTCACCAGCAGAGGATCCAGCTTTATCGGGTTGTCAAGTCAGGGCAGCTCCTACACCAAGGCAAGTGGCTCACCCGAGGCCAAATTCAGCAGAATTTTCCTCACCTGATGGGGAACTCAATGCAATGGATACCATTTCTTCCTAAGGGGGGAGGACTGATCTAGGTGGATATTGGTGGACACCCACCTATTCCAACTGGCTCCTCTTGATAGTTTCTAGTTCAACACGTTCTTCTGTACTTATTTGTAATTGTGCTTTCTACACTTATGGGGTTGTTTGAAGCCCTACACATCTTTCAAGTGGATATTGGTGGTCGCCCACCTAATCCAACTGGCTTGTTTTGGATGTTTTCATGTCAACACATCTCTTTGTACTTCCAAGGCCATTTTGGGGCCCTAAACAGTGTTTTTTTAGCTTGCCACAGTCAAATTGTAGATATAGTCAAATTTATATGATGTAATGTGTAGTTCTTGAAAAGGCCTTTCCAACGGGCTATCACATGCCTAAAACGGAGGTCGTATGCAAAAGTTACAACCCTGGGAAGTTGAGGTACCAACTTACCCATCGGGGCCCACATAACTTTTGGCATTTCATCTCCTAGGATTAGGTTTTTGGATGTCTATGGTTTTGGAATTCATTAGTAATGTTAAAAAGGCCTCTAGAGCCTCATTGTATTCATTCTACTCAAACGGATGTGCGTAGCAGCCACATCTCTTCTTAGAGATAGTTACCACCATTCGAGCAAGTTGTTTTCAGTTCTGCAATTTTACAGTTTCAGCCTATTTCATTTATTCAATAGAAGATATTGTTCACTGGATATTTGTTGTTGTTCTCCCTATCTCTGTGTTTATTGTATTCAATTTGTTATTCAGTTCATTTCGCTCATAAATCCAGATCACATGGGTTGGAAATAGACTAAGTGTTGACTGTGCGAGAGACATAATTGTGCGGAGTGTAGAGATACAACCATAGCAAGAGCTTCCGCGCAACCTCAAAAATGGCTAAGTAAAAATTATTTTGACTAGAAAATTATCGAAAGATAAATATATCACGAAGTTGAGATTGCCCCAAGGTAAAGAGCATTATGAGAATCTGCTAAAATTTATTTTCCAGATATATCAGTTGTCATTCGAATAGGGGTAATCATAAATAGAAACCATCGAGAAACTCACAGATAAACATGACATTTGCTTTTCATTGCTTCTAAATCCTTGCCCTCTCCTTGTAAATCAAATCAAATCAATGTTCCATAAATCAATCAATTATTGTCCAAATTATGTTGTTTGTCACAATACCTGATGCATAAATTTTGGAAGTGTGGAATTATGACAGTGCGGGAGGATGAGTTGTATGAGTTCTTTGCACAAGGTTTGAAAATAGACCAAGTGTTCACTCTGCGGGGCATGCACCTATGCGGAAGTGTGGATGATATAGTTGTGTAGATTGCATAAGTGTTGAGGCACCCAATTGCAGCAATGTCAGAGCATAAGTGGTATGAATTCTCAATGCAAGGTTGACAATATGAATTCTCCTCATAAGGATTGAAGATAGAGTAAGTGTTTGTTTTGTGAAGCATGTGCATGTGTAGAGCATGTAGATATGACAAGAGAAAAAGGTTCTGCACAACCTGAAAAAACGCCAAGTATAAAGGCTTTTCACTACCAAAATTTTGCAACATAAATAAATCACATAGATTGAATTGTTGAAGGCCAAGTGCATGATGCGTATTTACAAAAGTGTCTTTTTCACACACATGAATTACCTTCGGAACATAGGTAATCATAAATAGAAAGCACTACGCATCCTATAGAAAAGCAGGACATTTACTTTGCATCAGTTCTAAATCCTTGTCGTTTCCTCCTAAATCCAAGAAAATCAATGTGCCATAAATGACTCGATCATCATCCAAATTACCTATCATGTCACAACCTGTGGTGTGGAATTATTGGAAATGCGGACATGTGGAAGCACAAGAGCCTGGGAGAATGAGTGACATGGATTCTCCACACAATGCTCGAAAACAGACCAAGTGTTCCCTGTGTGCATGACATACCTATGTTGAGTGCGGAGGTGTGGAACACATAGCTATGTGAACTGTGGAGATACGGTCATGGAAAAAGCTTCCGCACAACCTGAAAAATAACTGAAGTAAAAAGTTGTTTAAGTAGGAAATTTTTGAAAGATAAATGTAGTACGAAGTTGTAATTTCTTTAAGCCTAAGTGCATGACGCGTGGTTACTAAAATGTCCTTTCCACACATGAATGATCTTCAGAATATGCATAATTATAAATAGAAGGCACTAGCCATCCTATAGAAAAGCGTGACATTTACTTCGCATTAGTTCAAAATCAATTCCCTTTGGTTGTAAATCCGAGAAAATCAACATATTACAAATGATTGGGATATCATGCAAATTACATGGCTTATCACAATTTGCAGTACTAAACTATTGGAAGTGCGGAGGTGCACGACGATAAATGGCATGAATTCTCCGCACAAGTGTTGGTTGTGCTAGCGATATACCTCCGCGAAGTGCATAGGTGTAGAAGACATAATTGTGTCGAATGTGGAAAAATGTTCATAGTAAAAGCCTCCAGACAACCTGAAAATGCCCTTGTAAAAAAGGATTTTGACTAGGAAATTTTGCAAACATAAATACATTACCAAGCTCTAATTTCTTCAATTTGCAATGCAAAACTATTGGAAGTGCATAGATGCGCAAGTGCATGACGATAATTGGCATGAATTATCCACACGAGTGTTGAAAATACACGAATGATGGGTGATATACCTCTGTGGAGTGCGGAGGTGTAGAAGACATAATTGCACCAAGTGCAGCAAACATATGTTCATAGCAAAAGCCTCTGGACAATCTAAAAAATGCCCTTGTAAAAAAGGCTTTTGACTAGGAAATTTTGCAAACATAAATACATTACCAAGCTCGAATTTCTTCAAGGCCAAATGCATGACTTGTATTTACTAAAATTTCATTTCTACACACATGAATTACCTTCATAATACAACTAATCATAAATAGAAGCCATTAGCCAGCCCATACAAAAGTATGACATTTGCTTTACACTAGTTCTAAATCCCTACCCTTTCCTCGTAAATCCGAGCAACTCAATGAGACATAAATGACTCGATCAATCTGGAAATCATGTGGATTGCCACAATCCATGGTAGAAAACTATTGCAAGTGTGGATGTGTGGAATCCCTAGAATGCGAGGGTGCGGGAGGATTATTATCAATTCTCTGCAGAAGAATTGAAAATAAACAAGATTTTGATTGTGCTAGGGAAACACCTGTGCAAAGCACACAAGATACAACTATGCAGAATGTAGAGAAATGGTCAAAGAAAAAGTCTCCACACATCAGCAACAGTGCATTGTACATGGCAATGTTGACCATCTGCTACATAGCAATCGTTTTTTTTAGATTGGATGCATTTTTCATTTACTCATGCACATTGTTTATTGATTCATTCCACGTCCCCTTGCATTTATGTTACTCTTCCATTGAATTAGGAAATGGATCAATAGATTGTTTCTTGGTTTGTTTAAACAACATAGATATAGACGCATTGGAATCGTATCAATATGAACTAGGATCCAATTTCATGCACGAACTGCATCAAATTCATGATATTAACATATATATTTCAAAAATGCAATTGTCTGCATTTTCAAATGAAAATGAAAATGACAGAGCACTATGGGGACATGCATTTTTCATACGATGACCAACAAAAGGGTTAAATTAAAACACCAGAGTAAACTCCAATAAAATACGGTAGTTGCACTATGCATAAAGCTTATACTATTAAACAACAAGCACGCAAACTAGTTGCACTTGTCTATGAAACAAAAATCAATATTGCAGACCATTGGTCAAAATCAAGATAGTAGATGGACACCTTCGGCTTGTTCAACAAGTATTGTAGATACTTTGCAAACATAAGTTACATGAAAATTTGTCTACTGCTTAAAGAACAATTGAACCAATCTATTGGGATTTGTATTGGAACTTCACTAATATGCTTTTAGGTTTGTTGTACTATGCGGATCAACATTCTAGACAATACAAAAATATGGGAGGGGTTATGGGCTATGGAAACCCTATCCGCAAACTGTGCTAGGGTTCCCACACTCAAATCTAGCGGCTAACATATTTTCGTTGTAGAAGGTAGTCACTATCCCATGTTGTCAAAAGTTTGGTGATACTCAAGCGCGATGGAGGAGGTAGGGGATGTGGGTGATGGCCATGGTGACCTCATGGACTACGGTAGAGATCCCTTGGATGAGCAGTCTATTTGGAGTGTGCTAGCTGGACAATTCCTAACGCCTAACTTGGGCCCCCTGTCGCCTTATTTCAGAGATCATAAGGCATAAGTTGTTACAATCCCCAGGCCACAAGCTCATGAATTTATCAGTGGGGTATCTCTTCTTCCACAACTACCCCAATCTAGTGGGGTGGCTCTAGGCCTGGACTGTGAGGAAAAACTCTGGGGAAATTTCCTCCCTACTCCCTCTAGGATTGTTCCTAACTCATGGTGTTTGGGGATGAAGGATGGTTTTTGGAAGGAGTCGATGTTTTTTCATAAGGCACCTTTTGAGGATCTCTATTCAAGCACCCCGTTTTTCTCAAATCTGTAGCAATCCCTAGATTTGTATAGAGGTCGTGAACCTCATTTCAATTTTCCTCGTCTAGAATGGTCCCCTACCTAGTCGAAATTTTTCTCTTCTCAAGCGTGTCTGCCAGCATTTTCGGAGATTGGTAAGTCCTTTTCTTCTAAGCCAGATAAGTATTTCATTTCATCTCCCTCTCCTTCTATTCAGGCTCTTGATGAGGAGGGTTTAGCCAGTGGCTCCATTTCCAATACTGAGAGGAAGGAAGGTCATAAAAGGAACAATTTTTAGGAGGTTTTGGGGGAGAAACCAACGGTAAAAAAACAAAAACCCCAAGTCGAGATAAAACTAGTTTCTCAGTCATATAAGTTGGCCCTGGGGGATGACGTCACGTTTCCAGAGGTGTCGGACTTGGAAGAAAGGGCAGTGGTGGGTAGATTTAAAGGTCATCATTTGGTAATTTCTTAGCTATGGGACTGGGTAAAAAAGAGTTGGAAGGACATGTTGAACCCCTTACCTTCGGCCCACCTTTTATCCCAAGGGTTGTTTATGTTAAAATTCCAAAATACAATGGGTGTGGCAAAGGTTCTGAGAGCCCCATGGTGCATAGGTTCGACATCATTGCTCCTAAATAAATGGAATTCGTTCTTTGACGCCAACCGTGAGAGAATAGACGAACTTTCGATCTGGGTTTGATTTTCAAGACTGCCACCAGAATGCTAGATGGAGAAATACTTTGAAAGAATTTGAAAAACCCTTGGCACCTTCATGAACATCAATATGTCCTTCATCTCCACTGGACATATGTCGATGGCCCATATTTTGGTTTCCCTAAACCTTAGGAAAGGACTCTCAAATGTAATTGAATTGTCGAGGGGGGATATGGTTTATACACAAAAGATGGACTACGAGGGCATCCCATTCAAATGCCATCAATGCCACAAGCACAGTCATAGGAAATTTGAATGCTCTCTACCTATGAGATGAAGAAGGTCCGCAAATTCAGAAGGAAGAAATAAGAAAAGAGGGGCTTTAACCCTCGGGGAGGTTTCATCCACCCACTATTCAAAGCAAGGAAAATCAGAGATGGACTTCCGTGAAACAACAGTTCAGAGCACTAGAGAGGATGTGCAGAAAATGGAAGTGTGTTATGCTTTAGTATCCATCCCATATCACATTGCAGCTCAAATCCTTAGCATTCTTGCCCACTTCCCTCAAGGGAAAGAGGCCCCCCAAATCAGGCAGGTTATGGAAGAACAGGTAGATCGCTCGAGGCCTTGGGCCTTATTTGATGGAGCCTCACAAAATGAGGGATTACTATGTGGAGGAGGAGAAGTCCTTTACCTATTAGAGACACATCGTTTCAATATGAAATGGGGCTTGGGTGTTAGGGTCCTAACCCGCACATAGGTAGAAAAATATATTCAGATGTAATAAAGGTCAATATTAAGAAGGCCTTTCAATAAAATAAAATAAGGTAGATGTAAGAATACCTAATAGAAGCTTTTGCTTCTAGAAGGATCTTCCTCTAGATGCTTATTTTTAGTATAAATAGGAGTTGAGGGTATGAGAACCTTAGGTTGGATATTATTGTAATAGAGCTCTGCTCAACTGGAGGTTTCCCCCTCGAAGAGGCCCGTGAACATTACTTTCAGATTCAAAGTGTTATTTATGTTGTTATTCTTATATCATTTCAGTGTTATTGTTTTGGTTATATCGTTGTTATTCTGCCATTACTAGCATTTTATTTCGGTTCTGCATACATTTTATATCTGGGATATTACAAGTGGTATCAGAGCACTTTCCTCGGCAGAAAGTGTGGGTTAAATTTTTTTTTCAAGGTAGAGACGTATTTCGACGTCTTTAAGCCACAGAGATCTGTCGTTACGTGCATAAACCCGCGGTTGAGGGATTCATACACGTAGGAAATACAAGCGGTACTTAAGCGCACATCTGTTGGCCACCCTTGTAACCCATGTTGGTACCCCTTCGAGTGGTAGCGCATCAGACAGCACCTGTGTACGGATCTGCCTAGATTACCTGAAGCCCTCTTTAGATAAACCGATCGGTCGCCTGACTGTTATAGTGTCACCGAGAACAGCACTCGGGAAGATACTCTCTAGTACCTGGGTAGTCGGGTAGTACGGCTAAGGGTACTGTCTATCCTCCTTAGTTAGTGCCCTGAGATATTGGGCCAAGTACTACTGTTGGACCCCGCACGTATATCAAAGAGTTATAGCACAGGGCAAACCCTTGTCTGTAGAACCCTTGAATACCTAACCCTTGGGGACAAAAACATAAACAAATTAGAATAAACAAGATCTATTGTCACGCAATTGTGTTTGGGGTTGCCAAGTAAATACACATTTCTATCTGGTTAATCATTTGGGCATTTCCTCTCTGCAGTATTCTTCAGACCAAAGTATAATTCCGAAAAAAAAAAAAAAAAAAGTCTAGAAATTTTTTCACCATTACTTGAGACCTATTCCATTGGATTCATCTCTTCGCCCTTATCACATTCATCCATATCATTTTTCGGCAAAAAATTTTACCTCGCCCGCCCCTTTTCAGTTTCCTCATCCTCGTGGTCCATACTCGTAGCCAAGACTTGGAAGCTCACTTCAACACCTTGCAATCTGGTCTCATTAAGACCCAACACGAAGTGAAACAACTCAGTGCCAATGTTGTCGCCATCAATACAACCATGCAGTCCTCAATGGGGGAAATCAAACAAGACCTCACCACCCAGCTTGAATCAGTCTTTTCGGCACTCTGCACCAAACTACATATCCCTACATATAACCCTTCCTCTTCCTCACCTCCACATACTGAAGGTGATTATTCCTCTCATTCCCATACGTTGCAGAACCATCACTTTCAACTTGAACTACGCCTTCCACGGGTGGATGTGACCAAATTTGATGGCTTGGACCCCACTGGTTGGGTAACCCAAATGGAACATTACTTCTCCTTATACGGAATTACAGATGACTTGGCCAAACTCCGGTATGGTGTTCTCCATCTAGATCAAGAACGTTGGCAATGGTGGCAATGGAGAAAAACTTCTCGTCAAGGGTATATTGCTTGGACACACTTTGTGGCAGATATTTATGAACGCTTTGACACTGACACCAACCATTTGGGTCATTTGACAAAGCTAAAACAATTGGGAACAATGGAAGACTTTATAGCTGCCTTTGAGCGCCTGGCTTTTAGAACAAAGGGCATGTCTGATGCCTTTTTCCGAGAGTGTTTTATCAGCGGCCTCAAGGATGAAATTCAGGCCCATGTCCTCATGGCTTGGCCTGAGAGTTGGGTGGAGGCTACCAAAAGAGATAAAGAAGCACAACAAGTTGTATCTTCTCAAAACCATAAACCCTCCTTTATCCCTCTCCCTAAACCAGTAAATCCCACTAGTCCCTCTGCTCCACTAAAGATCCAAAAATTGACCAGGGCTGAAATGGTTGAGCGCCAACTCAAAGGCCTTTGTTATAACTGTGATGACAAATATTTCTCGGGCCACAAGTGTAAATAACAAAAGCTTTTTATGGCCATCTCCGAGGAGATTTCGGAAGAAGATGAAGAAACTCCCTCTATGTCTGAGTCACCTGAATCCACTGACATAACCCCTCCCTCAGACCCTCCCGAAGTAGACCCGGTCATTTCCCTCAATGCTCTCACTGGCTTCTCCGCTCCCCAAACCCTCAAGCTAATCGGTTACATCAAGCATTGGAAGGTCATCGTTCTGGTTGATAGTGGCAGCACCCATAATTTTATTCATCGCCACATTGCCCAAGAAACTCATTGTTACATCCATGTCGTCAATAATTTCGAAATCATGATTGTCAATGGTGGTTCCATGAAATGTGGAGGGCATTGTGAAAATGTACGTCTCCAAATTGGTGACTACCACCTGAAATCCCATATGTTTGCTATCGACATGGGAGGTTGTGACATTGTGTTGGGTGTAGGCTGGATAAGGACTTTGGGTCCCATTATCATGGATTTTAAAGACTTAACCATGCAATTCGACTAGGAGGGCCACCAATATAAGTTCCAAGGTATCACCGTCGGTTCACCTGAGATCATTAGATCCCATCACATGGAAAAGCTGCTCAAAAAGGATCATTCTGGTGTTATCGCCCAACTCCATGCCATACAAGCAACATAGACACCCTTGGTATCGCAAGACCTCCAAGCCATCATTTCTAAACATCAATTGGTATTTTCCACTCCCCAAGGCCTCCCTCCTTCTCGTGGTGTTCATGATCATTCCATTCCCCTTGTACCCGGAAGCCTTCCTCCTAATATATGTCCGTATCGTCACCCCTTTTCCCAAAAAAATGAAATTGAGAAAATGGTCCAGGAACTCCTTAATGCAGACATTATCTACCCTAGTACGAGCCCTTACTCGTCTCCTGTGGTCATGGTCCTGAAGAAAGAAGGTTCTTGGCGAATGTGTCCTGTATTTCGTGCCCTCAACAAACTTACCATCAAAGACAAATTCCCCATTCTTGTCATTGATGACCTCCTGGATGAATTGAGTGGCGCCCAATTCTTCACTAAATTGGATCTTTGTTCGGGCTACCACCAGATACGTATGAAAG
>ML834693.1:0-41877 GCA_009831015.1 Picea engelmannii
AAAAAATGATTAAACAAGAGGTGCTTAGGACATAATATGTGTGGAATGAATCAAAGAAATTGTACCATTTTCCACATGTTATTCATCATATACCATTCACAAGTTTATGCCAATATTTAACCAACTAAAGAAGGCACATTACGTCATAAGTATAAACATCCAATTATTATGCACCATAGAACTTAGACAATGTAATATTTTTATTGGTACACCACTAGGACATCAAGATAATGTTTTATCCAATGAGAGCATTCAAACCATAGATCAATGTCCAAACATTGTAGTTATGTAAACCATGAAATATGTTTAAAAAATGGAACAAAAATAAATGAATGTGACCAAATAAAGGAGCATCTCGACAATGTATGAGATAGAAAACCAAAAAGCATACCAACAATGATATACCAATAGAAAATGTTTATGACTTAATTGCAAGTTTAAACCATTACCACAATGAACCTTTTCTTAGATGTATGCCAAGTAATAGTTCCCAAACAATACCTTATTGGTTACTTATGGCAATCTTTAGTATAGTTTTTGCATCAATTCTATATGAAAATATGAAATCCTAAATAGATCACAAGTATTTATCTTAAAATTGTAACAAGATATGGATTTGAACAACAAGCATGCATCATCAACATTAAAAGAGACTCAGAGTGTAGGATTTTGGTAGTGAAATCAGCCTTGTGAATGGTGATAAAAAGGAGATAACACTCATAAATTTAGAAGGTCGTTGGAACCTTTTTCACATCAATTTGATTTTAGGTACAATATTGATTAAAGGTATACCAAAATGTTGCAATAAAGGATATCATATAATCATCACAATATACTTTTAGTTTTACAATTTTACATAGTAAATTAAACCCCCAAGCAGTTCCTAGATAAGTCTAACATCAACCCCTTAGGAGAGGTCGTTGGACCCCCTTTGGTGTCAATTTGTTTCTACGAAGTATACAAAACAATGAAACCTTAAAACATTTTCAAGATAAGAGTCATAACAAGATCAAACAAACACTTTCATTTATGCAATTTTGGATAGTAAAAACACCTTGAACAATGATAAAAATGCATGTAATGTTTCAGTTTTGAGTAAGATTATTTGGACCTTTTAGATGTCTATTAGTTGCTTAAGATATTATGGAACAACACTCATCTCAAACGTTGCAAGAAAAAATGACAAATGGTTTAGTTATGATTCATTCAATGCAATCGTTTCAAGCATAAATACAATAGGGCATCTACAAATAATTAAAAGCCAAGGATTAGATCAAAAGATGGACAAAGTAATTAGATTCAAACCCTATTGAATTTCCAACAACAAATATATTTTTAAGAGAAATTTAGCATGATATGGTCATTATATATACCATTGAATCCCAATAAATCAAGACCAAAAGTAAAAAGATATAAACTCTAGATTGCAAACAACGAATTAAAAAAGAATAAAAAGAGAAAGATGATTTTGGTTTTCTGAGTGGTTGAAGACAAGGATAGACTAGTTCCTAGAGAGGGCTATGGGGTCTCTACACAAAATCTAGGTGAAGCTTAGGGTTAAAGATAAGACAAAATTGATGGCACTCAGAGGATTTCCTCTCAAGCGTTGACTAGGGCTAGGTGGTTCTCTTCAAGATTGGATGGGGGGATTGTTATGAGGAAAATCAATCTATGGCATGGGGTAAACCACAAAAAATGGAAATTAATGAAAAATAAACTCTAATCTCAAGTATGTTATATAAAAAAACATGCTAACAAGACAATATAAAGATCCTACCTCGTCCAGACATTCGATGAAGTCCATCGTTGAGCACTCGAATCAAAGCTATATACCTGCAACTTGTCCTGAACAACCAAGATACACAAGCATATGGTGATAATATATAAAGTTAGAACATGTAATAGTATAATCCATCAACAGTAATAACAAATATGCCCATGGAATAACAATTCAAATATTTGCAAGACATTAATTGGATGAGAAAAGAGTATTTATATTAAAATATGATCAACAAAAGTGTATGAGTGACAAACTTCCGTTTCAGCATGTCTCGAAACTAAGTCCCTTCCAGCTGGGCCTCCACCACTTCAATCCTCCACCAAAGGCAAGCTCATATAAGAGAGACAATGAGGTTCTCCATCAAAGAGGGAAGATATTGGGGGCTGGACAATGTGTTCATACTTTAAAGGACAAAGGGATGGAGACTCAATATGAAGTGAATAATTTCTCCAAAGTAACTTTTCTCTCAAAAGTTGAATTCTTCTCCTCTTCCACAGCTTGGATATGGCCCTTTTATAGCCTTCAAATGGAACTGAAGGGCCGAGTCAGAACGTTTCCAGTATATGGACGGTCAAGGATCATGGATCTCATGACGTGACATGGAAACCTGACACCATTTTTTAATTTTGGGCACAAAACCCAATGTACGTGGGCTGTAATGGTGCAACCTGCATATACGCATGTTGTATAGCTATTAGGGTGCGTATGTGTGGAAACATATTACTTTTAGCCCTGGGAATTGCAAAAAGGGACTTCAAGTCTGTATAGGGAAATGGAAAAGGCCTTCTGAGCAAGTTGCATGGGGTGAGGAAAATCTTGCTATAACAGATGCCCCCTAATGTGTGAATTCATAGGAGTATCTACGATGGCCGAAATACATTATAATTCCTAGAAGTGGAGTAACGGAGACCCAACTAGATGAACTAGCTACTCATAAGAATATTACAATCCATAATGAATTTGTACACATGGAAGCCAATTTGAATTACACTGTAGATCCATGTGGAAATATACCAAATAGTTGTTCATGGCCATGAATAGGAAATAGAAAGCAGGTACATGCCAAAGGCTATCATAGTCACGAATAAGGCCCAGTGAAAACCAGTCTCAAAATCAATATGAAGATATTTGTATACAATGGAGTACAATCTGATCTCCCATGATCACTGAAGTCATATAGGTACTGGTCCAATGAATGATAGCAATAGCTCACGAAAGCTGCGACTATGAACTGATGTCTTCAAGTCTTCGACATGATCTGCCAAAGGTGTAAGACTACATCATGTGAATATAGGAATTGAGGTTGAACATCATGAGAATTCATTTTATTACCGGTCATTAAGGTATACCGTTAAAAAACACGAGACAACCTACTGATACTGAAAGTAGGTATCAAGGCACTGAGTACATTCTTACAAGTGTGAATAAAGGTGTTGAGGTCGAACACTTGAAGAATCGATCGATCAAGAGACATTTGTGTATTCCCAACGGTCTATGGTGAGAGAACCTGCCACTGATGATTGCAAGCCTCTAGGTACTCATAGGACTCTAGGCCTCATTTCCAGACTAGATGAGTTGAATTCGATGGAAGGAGACGCGTTGAAAGGAGAGCATTAAGGAATCTCTCATCATTCAACATGAGGTACAAGGCAATAGCTTGATGATTTGGAGGAACTCGAACGAAGATGATGTTCATGAACCAACGACCTTGTGCGTCTCTCACATGCACCAGATGCAAGTAGTGCATGAAAGAGACCCTCTGAATAACATCCAATAAGGAAAATTGTCGACAAAGGTGAGGAAACCACCAATAAGGATAATGGAATCCAAGACACTGCATGAATCTCAATGTGTGAATATATTTATTGTTGTTGAACACAAGGGAAACCCCCCTGCCAGCGACCAATGAGGATATGTCGATTGTTGGGTTCAAGGTTACCTACCCATAATGAAAGTAGGATTAAGGTGCACGGTAGGACTACAACTTCATGTAACTCTGAGACACACTAAGGGTATTGACGACATGCAAAGTCAAGAGTTATGATAAATGGCTGACACAGGCTTATAGAAATCATTCGAACAAGATCATGAGACATATGGAGGACTTCAACATCATAGAACTGAAAATGAAACTTTGTAATGCACGAGGCACCAATCCAACTCTCCATAGGGATAGGAAGAGTAACTAGTCGGAGGAGTAAACTCTAAGTAATGAGCTCAACTTCCTAAGGTCATGTTAAATCCAAACTTTGGATGAAAAATGGACTCAAAATTTTGTGCTATGTTCAAAGGCGACACGACTGTTTCCAACATGAGATAATATTATTTTCCCTCCCATCTTTTTTTGTTGTTTTTTCATATAAAAATGAATGCTATGATACAAGAGAGGAAACGAGTGTCGTGAGTAAGCAACTAGTTCCAACAATGGAACATACCTATGTTCAATGCAAGGAGGTGCATGTAAGTTATGGACACTCGAGGGAATGTTTCCTCTTGGGGTACTGGGTGTCAAGATGCAAAGGATATAAATAAGGCTCTTCTTGGCTAATGATGTAAATTGTTGAGGTAGTAGGCTTATAGAGAGAAAGTGAGAACCAGCAATAGGCTCAATACTGCAAGAAAGAGAATGAGGTGCAATTATAACTTAACTCCAAATAATGTCCCTTTTCATAAATTTAGTCCACTAGGCCCGAAAAAGTATAAAACAATACCTAGGAGAACTCTTCTAGTCATTAGTGACTAGAGTATTCCTTTTTTGAAATTATTCTACTTGGTCCGAAAAAGGGTTAAACTTACACCAAATAGGCGTCCTTTCGAATCCAATTAATGAGTGTGAAAGAGACAAGTTCACTTGATAATATTTTCACTTTTTTACTAGATTTGGAAAAGAGCTTAACTAAGACTTGGTGATGTTGTTCTAAGAAACATATCATGGGGAATGCCAGGGCTCCCATGCAGGACTTATGTGGAAAGTCAACAATTCAAAGACAATTGACACAAGCTTGGGAAAACTCAAAGATTTCCAAGTTGAGGAGGATAAAATACTTGCAGAGGTTACCTTTTCTACAATATATCGAAGAATGCCCTTTATCTGGAAGGGTGTAGAAGAAGGAAGTCGAGGCTCCACAAGATCATTCCAGTTAAAGGAAACTTCCCTAGGACTTGGAGGGAACATATTCAGAGAGAGTGGAATTCTCCCTTGTTCAGAAGGTATACGACTAGAAATGTTAATGACATGGTCGAAGGATGCAAAACCCCTCAAAACAGGAGTGGTGTTGGCCAAAGATTGCATCGGTAAGATAGTTGTATGAATCAAAGAAGGATTAGGATGTTGGGAAACCAAAGACGACTTAGAACCCAAAGGGCTATCAGACAAGGAATGCACTTCGTGTACCATGGAAGTAGCATGGCACATATGATTAAGGTGATTCCCTTTGCAAAGTCTACAAAGGAACTTGGGGTTAAGTCCTATACGTCGAGGATTCTCAATTGTATGAATTCCCCCAGGAGGACTTACAGTGGTTGGTGACATGCTCTCAACATGACCTTTAGGGGCTAGTAGCTCATCTCCAACATTATTTACAGAGGTTGGTGATGGATTTCCAACATGACTGGAAGAAGTTGATGATGAATCCCAAACATGACTAGCATAGGTTGGTGATGTATGTGCAGTGTGACTAGAAATGACTAGAGTTGTGGTGGTTAGTTGCGACATTTGAAACCAAGGTTTTGGGAAAGACATGTTGTGAGAGATTGCGGGCCAGGAAGGGTTTTGGTAAACACCATGGCCCTGTCTGGCAGAATAGTATCCTCCTCCAAACTAATTCATAAAGGGGTGTAAGGGCATCAACACTAAGGAATCCACTTGTGAAGAGAAAGAGACATGAAAAGGGTTACTCATGTGAGGATGTATGTTTCCCCCAGACGAAGGAACTTTGTGAAGGGGGTTTCCCTTACTATAAAACTGAATCCCTCCAGATGAAACAATAGAGGAAAGATGGAGGTCCGCCATGGGAAAAGAGTTCGTAGGAACCAGAATAGCAGAAGAAGGATAGATGTATGGAGTGTAATAATTAGAACGACCACCCATTTGAGCACTTTCTCCTGGAAAAGTGAAGCTAGGATTGGATCTATATGAATCAAGATTCCAACCTCCCACCGTAAGAGTTGGTTGAGGGATATGACTCCCATCAAACGGAAATGTAGAATAAGGAGGCATCATGCCCCCGAACCCACAACTAGGATTCACATAAGAAGGCAACATAGAGGATGGCAAGTGTGAATAAATGTATGGTAGACCAAGAGAAAAATGATTAGAATCCCAAGGTATTGACTAAGTATCATGAATCTATGTACCACTAGGAAATACAAAAGGATTTGTCCCCATGGAATGAGAAAAGACCATCAGTTGGGTAGCGCTAACTAAGGGAGTCATGGGGGTTCCACTAACCATAGCAATGAAGACTCGCGATGTAATACAAAATCCTAAGGACAAATAACAATCAAAGAGCACATGAAAAGTAAACAAAAGGCCAATATGCACACAAACAAGATATAGTGGATGAAAGGGGCCTCCTTCACTAAAGTAGGTATGCCTCACCCAAGAGGGGCATGAGACTCCCTTCAAAAGATCAGAGGTATTAAAATCAGTTATAAGGGTCCTCCTGGGCTTAACAACGCAGTCGATCAGATCCCCCTGGAAAGGTAATCCTCTATAAAGGTTGTGTGTTGTTCGACCCTTATCTGACTCAGGGTACTTGCAGAATAACCCCTGCAAGTAACCTATGTGGATACTTATGTCAAGCAACTAAATCCACCACGATATAACCAATGCGTAGGTGAACATTCGTAAGTCAGTTCCACCGTATGGGTAGGGTAACAAAGCCCAAAATCTTGAAAGCATCACCTCTCATAGAGGTAAAGGAACTATCAAGACCCCCAAATACGAATAGATCCCTAGAAATATCTTTGACGCTAAGAAGGTATTAGAGGGATATCTCTACAACCAACTTCACGCGACCTTGTGCTTAACTCTGGTGTGAGCGAAGCCTTCTGACGTCACCAATTATACAATGGATTTCACCACTCCCTTAGTCAGACACATTTGTTGAGTTTAATAGCCTTGGAGAAGTTTACTCATAAAATCCTATTCCGAGACCCTATACCTTAAGCTAGTTTCTATACCTTGAAAATTAAAATCGTTTCTAATCAATTTTAAATTTATCAACGTTACTTTTAGTGGCTTTGTTTACTCAAAAGATGTGGTCATGAAACTGATGATGCTATGAATCAACAAGTAAAAGAAATGAATATGAATATATTGCAAATTCCTAACTTCAATTCTCAACAAATGATAATCTTTTTCAAAATGCAACTTTCAATTCGACTCTGCGATTTCAAATAAGATGCAATTTTTCCATACATGTATCAAGATCAATAACAAGAACCCAAAATATCAAATGCCATAATGAAAAATGTATATTTTTGTATTTTAAATATAAAAAAATGAAAACACAAGGATTGAACACAACTTGATATATAGACCCTACTGTAAGAAAAAAGAGACAAACCAAGCAAGATATCAAGAAGCAAACACCCAACCCAATATGCAAGGACAACCATTGAAAAATATGATGAGAAAGAAAAAACCGCCTGAAAATTCAACCAAAGAAAGGTTTCCTATCACTCTGCAGGCACTCAACAGTTATGACAGAGACCCAAGAAGACTCAGAAACCATCAAACCTCACCCAACAAACACCAAACTCAGTAAACAAGAAAAAAAGAATGATGTACGTGATTGTCTAGGCAAAAACCACATTTGTATGCACCCTATAGAACGACAACTCACGTATGTACGCATCCGTTAAGGGAAAAAACATGTATGTGTCTTAAAACACTGTCAGGTTAAGGATAAGGCCAAGAAACTCATACTCAAAATGAAAAGAGGTTGTCAAGAAATCAGATGACAAGGAAACTCAATCTAACAGAGAGAAATCTAAGGAGAAAAACACTCCAAACCCTGAAAAGAAGATTCTATCCCCAGTATGGTCGCCAATTTTGTTACAAGGAAAATCACTCTATGGCATGGGGTAAACCACAACAAACATAAATAACTATAGAAATGAACTCTAATCTCAAGTATGCTATATAAACAAACATGCTAACAAGACAAGATAAAGAGCCTATCTTGTCTGGATGTTCGATGAAGTCCACCGTTGAGCACTCGACTCAAAGATATATACCTGCAACATGTCCTCAACAACCAAGATACACAATCATATGGTGATAATATATAAATTTAGCACATGTAATAGCATAATGCATCAACATTCATAACAAATATTCCCATGGAATAACAATTCAAATATTTGCAAGACATTAATTGGATGAGAAAAAAGTATTTCTATTAAAATGATCAACAAAAGTGTATGAATGACAACATTTTGTGTCAGCATGCCTCGAAACCGAGAAACTAAGTCCCTTCCAGCTAGGCCTCCACCACTTCAATACTCCACCAAAGGCAAGCTCATATAAGAGAGACAATGATGTTCTCCATCAAAGAGGAAAGAGCTTGGGGGCTGAACAATGTGTTCATACTATAAAGGACAAAGGGATGCAGACTCAATATGAAGTGAATAATTTCTAGAGAGTAACTTTCCTCTCAAAAGTTGAATTCTTCTCCTCTTCCACAACTTGGATATGGCCCATTTATAGACTTCAAATGGAACTGAAGGGCCGAGTCGGAACGTTTCCAGTATATGGAAGGTCAAGGATCATGGATCTTGTGATGTGACATGGAAACCTGACACCATTTTTTAATTTTGGGCACAAAACCCGATGTATGCGGGCACTAATGGTGCAACTTGCATATACTCATGTTGTATAGTTGTTAGGGCGCGTATATGTGGAAAATATTATTTTTATCTATGGGAACTGTAAAAAGGGACTTCAAGTTTTCATAGGGAAATGGAAAATGCCTTCTGAGCAAGTTGCATGGGGTGAGGAAAATCTTTCTATAACAGGGATTAGTCCATGAAGAAGCCTCTCCAAGTACTAACAAGGTGATCTCAAAGGTTGGCCAAGGAAAAAGGGAAGAGTCCTAGGATGTCCCACCTTAATGCAATGGAATAATTCTTTAATGGTCAAAGGGGGATGGAAATAAGATTATAACTTGAATTACCCTTCCAAGTGGAGCATGCCACCCTTCTTTGGCCTTGTAATACCTTTGTCCTCTAACAAACTTGAAATTGTTTCTATCTAAACCCTTGAAAAATAGATAAACACTCACTTAGAAAAAATATAGATGCACAAGAACTCTTTAAGTCAGTTTTCTCGTTAATCTCAAACAATGAAAATGAGAGAGGACTCTTTTTATAGCTAAGGATAGTCCTCAATACAATACATAATACAATATTCTAGCTCAATACCATGAGCTCAAAACCATTGGACTGGTCAAAACCATGGTAAAAATACAATGATTGGGAAAATATCCCTCAAAACCCTCCAAGACAAAAGTGGCCCTCTCAAATGGTCCAAAGTACAACAATAAGAGCCACACATGTGGGTTAGAGAGAGATAGGAGAGATTGGCTCCTAAAAAATAGTGCCAACCTCTCATCAATGGGTAAAATTATGAGTCAAACATGGTCCAAGGACCTTCAAAGTCCCTCCAACCAAATCCAAAATGTGAGGAATGGTCCAAATGGGAAATAACCACCTAAAGAGCATGATTTCACTCCCACATGTGTGGGCCATAAATATAACCACTTGTTACCACCCCAACAACCTGTAACCAACTCTTCAAATGCATCAATGACTCCCACGTGTGGTCCAAGGAGAGAATAATAATGCATGAGTGTGAGTACAATATTCAAATGAGAAAGAAGAATAAATTTGAGTGGTCCATATGGTAAGTGTGATGAAATATCCTCCCTATCATGGATCAATGCACTGTCACAACTCCCAAGTCCATGACATGTATCCCAATGTAGTACATGGATCCCAAGGAAAATGGAACAAATCCCAATGTCTATAATATGATCAAATGTGAGTACATGGATCCCAATTTTGTGTCATATATCTCGAGGCATGGTACATGTATCCCAATGAAAGGTTCCCACTTGAAGTTATGGGTCTAGCTTCTTAGGAAGCCATTAGTGATAACACCTGGTGATATATCTTAATACATCATAAGAAATAAGTGTTAGTTTTAATATTTGCCTCAATTTTACCAAGAGGGAACAACATTAACCATTATACATGTACCAAGTCCTAAGATAACAAACATTTCCCAAGTACCTAGGTGAAATATAGGTAAACAGATGAATAACAATGGAAAAGAGAAGGGAAATACTTCATCTTATGACCCTCAATGTCATTTATACATATAGGTCTTTTTATTTTTTCATCTAGATTTCATGAGCTAGGATTTTTATACAACAACATTCAATAGGGATCTTAGCATTGAATTACGTGTCCTTGACACTGTTTCTTACTACCCCTTTATTCCCTTTTATTTATGTGTTCAGTTTATCAAACAAAAACCTTTTTCTTTAGATATTCATAGACAAGATAGGCACTAGGGGAATTGGCCTCATAGTGAGTCGACATTGCTCAAGATTCAAATTTTTGGTTTTTGAATTTAATTATCTTCACCTCTAATCTTTTCTGGCTTTATTAATTTAGGTTTCCATCATTTAGACCTTTCTTTTATGCTTTGAGAAGTCGTACATGATCATGATATATGTGTATATGGATGGAATGAAATGAGATAGGGAATGTGGAAAATGTCTAGTATGGTTAGGATGTGGACAACACTATCTTGGCTAAGTACCCAGTAGTACAAATTGACTCAAGAAATTACGCACTTATAAACAAAAAATATGGTCCCCCAAGTGTTGTTGGGAAATAATACCCTACAGACTAGCAAGCTAGGGCTAGGCTTGCATGCAGATTTTGACCTTCAAGAAATGATCTTTTAACCTACCACCCAAAACTTTAACCCCTTTCCATGATACATGCATGGAAAGGAACTACTAACCTTTTTACTGATGTTTGGTGTAGATCCTCCGTTGCGCTCTTGACTACGTGCTCGTGCGGCTCCTTCCAAAGTCAACCTGTAATCAAGACAAAACACTACGCATGCATGCTACTTTTCTACTTGAGGGTTATAAATTAAGCATAAATTACACAAACCACATATAACTCATGCATTGGGATGGGAAAAGTATTATTTATTATTTTCAAAATGAATCAACTTACAATTTGAAGTCGAGACCGGCTACCGCTCCTTGATCCTGATCCTGGGCTCCTCCTCTTCTTTTGTCCTCCAACTACTTTGTGTTAATTCTCCTTAGGCTTGAGGAAAGTCTAAAGGGTTGGGACAAATGGATTCGGAAAATGGGCAGAGTTTCTTCACTATCTTTTTCCTCCTCCAAATAGTACCCCTACCCCTTCTTTTATAGGCTAGAAGGAGCTAGGGTTTTGGACGAACTCTCGGCCATGCATGGCTGGGAGTTTCAGTTAACTGATCCATAGCTTTTTGTCCCGTCGACAACTTTCCTATTTTTGAGTTTTGTTAGGTAAACACGGGCTGTAGTAGGCCTGCCAGCGTTCAAACGCGTGCAGTAGTGGGTTAGGGCGCGTTTGCCTTTACCTAAGAGGATTTTTGAAAAGGTTGCTCAACAAATGTTTTGGTAATGAAGGGATATGAGTTGGCCTGATGCTAGGTAAGCATGTGTGGTGCAATTTAGGGTTATAACAGATGCCCCCTAATGTGTGAGGTCAGAAGAGCATCTGATGGCCGAAATACATTACCAATCTTTTACCAATCTGTATTGATATGCTGAATGAGGGAGCCCAAGAATCAGGAATCAGGAGGTGCCGTATGCAAAATAACAAATGTCTCACCGAGGCGGGCATACCCATGCTCGGGATAAAAGGGAACCATGGCTACCAATCAAATACACTGTAGATCCATGTCAAATAACTATAAAGAGTAGCCGCGAATAATACACAACGGAGCTACATCTCGAAATCAGAAAGATATACATATAAAGTATCCATCTCCCAGAAGCTGATTCGGCCTGATGGCTGTTCTTCAGAGCTCGAGCAACAACTTCAAAATATTCTAAACTCGGGTAGGAGTGTAATATGAGTGTACGACTGCACTACCCCGAGGTCTTCGACGACTCGTCGGTTATGGACTTGATAATCTTTATGATCGGACTGAAGGCTTCAGTGATTTCGAACAAAGAATTGATTGGACGTTCAGGATGGCCAGGTATGCGGACAAGAGACATATTGCAGAGGGGCCGATTCAGGCTCAGTGACAAACTTCCCTTGGATAATAGAACGACAAGTGATAAGACTCAGGCAACATATCTGTTAATCATAAGTCTACGAAGCAGGAGGCAACACAAACTCTCCATATGTTTGGAAGAGTAACCAAACGGTGGAGGACACAACTCTATATAGCGAGAAAAAGATTCTTAAGGTCGTACTACATCCCATAGTCTGATGATCAAACAGACAGATGTGCTTTATCCAAGGGCGACTCATTATGCTGCCAATAAAGAAAATACTTTTCCCATCCTCTTTTTGGGGTATATTTGATTTTTTTTTGTTCTTTTTGATAGAATAAAGGAATATTACGTTACAATGGAGGAATGAGTACAACAAACATACAAGCTCAAGGCCCAAGGACAAGACTGATGTTCTGGGAAATGATACTCGGAAAAAATCCTCCAGTGGCCAAAGGTGTTAAGACGCAGAAGCAAACTGTTACTAGGCTGATGGGTAAGATATGCAACAACGATTGATAGAACACACAATGGTAACGTCCTTCGATGTAAGTTTAACGAGCCCAGAGAAGGGAAGCTCGGTGGTTTTTCATATTTAGAGAGTCTGAAAAAACATAAAAGGAAACTCCATTGGGGTACCTTTTTCGTCAATAGTCTAGTCGGTTCGAAAAAGGGATAAACTAGCACCGATTAGACGTCAATTCAAAACCATTTTAACGAGTGTGAAAAGGACAAGATCACTCGGCTATTTTTTCACTTTTAAGGAGTCTGAAAAAAGATTAACTATGGAATCCGTCAGGAATGTTCTTCTGGACCATTTTAACGAGTGTGAAATAATAAGGTCACTCGACGATCTTTTCAATTTTAGGGAGTCTGAAAAGAGCTTCACTATGGACTCCGGGGGGGTTTCCTTTTCGTAAATTTAGTCCCTTAGGCCCGAAAAAGGAATAAAATTATACCTGAGGATACTCTTCTAAAGAATGGGAATTCAATAGAGTATTCCTTTGTTCATACAGTTGACCTTCCGGACCGAAAAAGGGGTAAACTACCGCCGGACAGACGTGACTTCAAATTTCAGTTTAACGAGCGTGAAAGGTCACAAGATCGCTCGACAATCTTTTCATTTTTAGAGGGTCTGAAAAGGGCTTAAAAGGAGACCCGTTATGTTTTGGGAGTCCGGAGGGTAAGACAAAGAGTGAAAAAGACCCATGCGAATGAGGCTCAAACTCGTATTCAGGAAAGACTATACGGACTCCCGAGCCTATAATGTTGTTAAAATGGTATGGACACCATAATGCAACCAGGACCTACCTAGGACATCCATGTTTTGGTAAGCTCTACCACCAAGTTGCGATACCTCTATAACAAATATGATGGTTCCATGTCACAACCTGATGGGATCGATCCTATAGCATAAAAAAGGCAACGAGATGCAAAAGCTGGGATAAAATCCTAACCTATCTACAAAAGTTGATTTTTTAATTTTTTTAATTTTTATGGACCGTTAATATATTTTTATTTTATTTTTCGAAACTCAATAAAAAAACGTCCCAATACCTGATCAAATCCCTCCCATATAACTCCTGGATCATTCTAAATGGTTTTTGGTATAAAGAAACTGATTAAAGGGCCCCAAAAAGTGACAAAAAGAGGCCAAAAACTCTATAAATAGAAGCTGGCAGCTCATTATCACCATTGCTGATTTGGAAATTGACTCTGGAGCCAAAAGACCCCCTTTGCCAAAGATTGTGATTTCGGGAGCTACAGTGGATGAAACGGACTTCTGCTTGGACCAAATAAGTAAAAACTCCCTTGCCTTGCTATTCAATACTTCATTTTTAGCATTTTAGTTGATTTTGGGGGTGGGCGCCGACCTCAAAAAGGTCGGCCCTAGGAAAACGCGGGTTGTCCAGGGACAGCCCGCGGGTACCCGCGACTGTCGCCTCTATAGGCCACAGGTACCCCCCACATGGTGAAAAAAGCCAAAAATTTAAAATATATTGACCCTCCTTTTACTTTGTTGTGTTGGCAGGATGTATGTTTAGTGGAGGGAAAGGGAGCACGAGGCCGCCATTGAGTTAGTGGTTGCAGATCCGAATGTTGTGGCCGTGCTGACGCAGTGTGGGTTGGTGAAATTCTTTCTATGTCCATTTATGCGCGCGCAACCAAGGCTACTGAATGCCTTGGTTGATTACTGGCACCCTGATGCAGAGGAATTCATGCTAGAGGGGCAATCCTTGGTGCCCACCACCGAGGATATTTACTTTTTGACTAGCCTCTCAAGGAGAGGGGAACCATTCAACTTTCAGACTTTTCCTGCAGGGTTGAGCAGAGTCTCGGAGCTGATAGAGGAGTACTGTGAGGCTGGGATCGATCAGAGAACTTCCTCGGTACCCGTTAGTAGGATTACCAACCTCGCCCTACATACTATTTTATTGCTCATTGGGCGGATTACCGGCTCAGCAGCCATGCACCAGGCTTCGCGCGCACAGATGAACTGTGCGATCCAGTGCATGAATGCACAAATTTTTGATTGGAGTACCACATTGTTGGAGTGCATGAAGAGTCAGTTGATAGCTTGCCGACAACGGACACAGAGGAACTTCGGGTTTGGGACCATCCTGTGTTCATTCTTCTTTGAGAGAGTTCCGTGTTTTAGTCCTCGGATGACAGTACGAGGACATCCGACCACTTTCCCCGCAGTATGCAGATGGGTAGTGTGACTGCCGCGACAGGGTGGTGGAAGGACCGTGGAGGCCTTCAACGATGAATTTTTTGCTTGGCTGTCACGACAGATCCCGGCTATAGAGGACTACCCATATGCGGGGATCGAATTTTCCAGAGATCCAGCGATACCAATGCCTCCTGGTGAGGAGCGAGGGGAGATGGGTAAGTCTCCACCTGTAGTTTTTTTTGTTTGCATATGTAATTTTTATGTATTTTTTGATATATATATCATGTTTTTGTATACCAGAGGTTTTGATGGGTGAACTTTGTATTGGATGCAGATGTGGGACCCGTGCGACCTGTCGACTATGCACAGAACAGGCGTCGCCCATGGCCAAAAGCCTCTGCTGCCGCCGCTGGGGGAGCAACAGTAGCAGGGAACCTCCCAGCAGGAGAGGCCGAGAGGGTTCTTAGGCGAGTTGAGCGGAACTTCACTGCGCTCACTCGCACAGTTCCCATGGCAGAGATAGAGGACCTGCCGCCATCCATGCAGACTCATGTTGTGGGGGCACCTCGGACATGGGTCCGATTGTTTAGGCGTTTATCCCAAGCTGTACATGATTATAACAGGGCCCATAGGCCCTGAACATACTTTTAGACTTTTATGTGCCACGAGCACTGATATGTATATATATTTTTTGAGGGCATAAGCCCAGTGACTCGTTATTATTCCCACTTTTGAGGCACTTGCGCCCATCTATGTACTCTGAGGATTTTATGATGTTTATATATGGTTTTTTATTTCTTTTTTGTGTCTTATGGATTATGTGTACAAAAATGTATTTACATGTTTATGTCCATGATCTTTTTATATGTGAGAAAGATGCCAATCTAAAATGTGATTAGCTAGAGTATCTGTGATTTGATTTAGACTCATAGGAACATGAAAATATGTGACATAATCAAAGTTGCGTTCCAAGAGACGTACCCTAAGGAATCATCGGTGTAAAGTTGGATCGTGTACCCGGTATATTCTGTTTAGCTGCGACACAACCAGTTGAGCGTCTAGATAGACCCGGAGACGAGAGATACCCAATGACAAAGTGTCACGAAGCAACTCAATAACTGCACTATACTCAACGACATTGTTCGTGGTGTCACTTAAGCATATACCTCCGAAAGATAACAACTTACCCTGTGGTGTAAATATTACCCAAGCTACGGAGGCAAGCCTCCGCGTGTTTCGACTAGCACCGTCCGCATACCCAATGAACACCTCGGACTCACTTGACATCTACCATATTGACGAAAGATAACATCAATGACACGTCCATAACACTTTTTAAAAGAAACGTAAAAAAATAATAGTACCAAGACTATACATATGTTACAAAAAGTTACCCACAGTGACCGTTCTATGAGTAATACTTCTTGAGGTAGAGCCCATTTCTAGGCTCCGCCAAAGCATTCCCTTCAAAATCGACCAAACGATAAGCGCCCTTTTTTAACACCTCTTTAACAATGAAGGGTTCGAACCACATGGGTTTAAACTTTCCTGCCCCTAGGGAGTCCTTGTCTTGGTCATAGACCAGGACAAGGTCGCCCTCAGAAAAAATCCGAGGACGAACGGACCTATCATATTGACACTTGACCTTATGTTTATGAGCCTCGTTGGCCAGGGCCGCATCGCGATGCTGCTCATCAAGCTGCTCAAGGTGTACTAATCGTTCTTCAAGTGGAGAAGTGTCTGGCAATAATTGTACTGCCAATTTTAGAGATGGTATTTGACATTCGATGGGAAAGACTGCCTCCAGCCCGTAAACGAGTTGGAAAGGTGAGAAACCGATTGCCGTCTTAACTGATGTTCGGTAAGCCTATAATGCCGAGTATAACATCAAATGCCAATTTGACTTGGCTGAGTTGATAGTTCGCTGTAGAATCGTCTTAAGAGTTTTGTTTACAGCTTCCACCTGCCCATTGGCTTGGGGGTAGTAAGGTGATGAATGTTCTTGCCGTAACCCAAGCTTTGATGTTAATTCGGACATCATTTGGTTCTGAAAGTGACTGCCATGGTCAATGACAATCTCTCACGGGACACCGAACCGTGCTATAATCTGGTTGAATAAGAAGAGAGCTGCAGTCTCTCCATCATCATTAAATGTTGGCATAGCTTCGACCCATTTAGTGAAGTAGTCGACAGCTACGATGATATAGCGGTGCCCCTGTGCTAACGGGGGGTTACATGTAGTGTAATCAATCCCCCACTTAGTGAAGGGACCAACTGTGATGACAGGAAACATAGGAGCTGGATGTGCCCTCATCTTTCGCGAGAAAATTTGGCACGGATGACACTTCTTGACCGACTCGATACAATCTTTGATAAGTGTGGGCTAGAAGTAACCTACTCGTAAAATCTTTTGGGCTGTTGCCAACCCAGATAAGTGACCGCCACAAGCTCCTATATGACAATCGTTGAGCACTATGACGGCCTCCTCATGAGTGAGACATCGACGCAAGACGCAATCTACACCTCTCCGATACAACGTATCATCGAGTATGAGATAGTTCTTAGCCTGATGGCGTATCCACCGACGCTCATCACGAGAAGCAGAGGTGGGGCACTTCAAAGTCTGGAGATAGATCAGTATATCTCTGTACCAGGGGTCTGAAGATTCAATAAAAAACATATCCCCCCGGATAGGCGATTCCTCAGGCACAACGTCACCTGACTCAACCGGAAGCTCCAAAATAAGTTCTGCGAAGACCAATGACTTCTTGGACTTTGCTGAAATGAAGTCTAAGTCAAATTCTTGGAGGATGACCATCCATATACTGATTTTACCGTTGATAACTCGTCGCGTCAACATATACTGGAATGAATTCATGACAGCAACAACGGTGGTCTTGCGAAACAAAACATAGTGACGAAACCGTTGAACATCATGAACTGCTGCCAACGCAAGTTTTTCAAGATGGGAATAATTAAGTTCCGGTCCTACGAGGCCTCGGCTCAGGTAATAGATCACGTATTCGGAAAACGAATCATCTTCCTGAACTAAAACCATGCCTATGGTTGACTCTGCAGCAGCCATATATATTAAGAAATCTTTGTTATAATTAGGAGGCCGTAGCAGAGGTGCGGTTGTGAGGGCGTGTTTTAATGCGTCGAAAGAGCGTTGAGCGGCTTCGTCCTAGAAAAAGGGAACATCTTTCTTCAGTAAACACATAAAGCCCTTGGTGATTTCGGCATAGTTGGCGATGAAGCGTCGTAAGAAGTTCGCCTTGCCTTGAAGACTTTGAAGTTGTCAGATTGTGCGTGGGGGGGAGCAACTGGATTATTGCCTCCACCTTAAGAGGATCCACCATGATCCCTGTGGTTGATATGATGAAACCTAACAAACATCCTGACGTGACGCAAAATATGCACTTGTTGGGAATCAAGCAAATCCTGAAGTAGCGACAGCGTTCGAAGATGAGTCTGAGGTGCATAGGATGATCCTTTCGCTTGCGAGAGCGTGATGCTAAATCATCTAAATAGGCTTTGACTATATGTTTGAGGTCGTGAAACGCAAAAGACATGGCCCGCTGGAAAGTGGCTCCAACATTCTTGAGGCCAAAAGACATCTTACGATAGGCGAATGTACCCCACGGACAAATGAATGTCGTTTTGTGTTGGTCCTCAGGTTTGATTTGAATCTGATTATAGTCCGAAAAACCATCCATGAATGAAAAGGCTTCACAACCGGCACATTCATCAATGATCTGGTCAATGAATGGGGTTGGATAATTATCTTTTGGACATGCCTTGTTCAAATCAAGGAAATCAGCACACACACGAATCGTGCCTTGTTTTTTATCGACCGACACGGGGTTTGACACCCATTGAGTCAAATGGATAGGGTAAATGAACCCTGCCTTGAGCAATTTCTCAACTTCTGTCTTAATGGCTGCTTCTTTCTTAGGATTAACTAGACGAAGTTTTTGTCAAACATGCTTAGCATCAGGATATGTTGTGATTTCATGTTCAACTATTTTCGGATTGATACCTGACATTTCCTCATAAGACCAGGCAAAAACGTCGCGGAATTCTTTGAAAAGATCCGTGTAAATCTGAATCTCTTCGGGGGAGCAATCTGCTTCGACGAAGACATTTTCCACGACACCAGGGTTTCGGGAGATGTTGATAGGTATAGTTTCAGCGATAGTCACCATATTCCCCTCAGCATAAATTTCCTGTGTAGCTAAGAGGTTAATATGACACAACTGATCTCCCGTCATGGTGATAGTGAATTCTCTGGCCTCGATTCGGTGTAACTCTGGGAGGAAATATGATCTGTGATGAAGATCTTCCCAAGGTTTGTCCGGACTAGTCATTGCTTCGATTACTGCTTCGTCAGAAGGTAAGACTAAGTCTAACGAATCGGTGGTAGCAAGAGAACCCTGAGCCCAAATAGGCTCTATAAGTGGATCCAACTCTTGTGCAGGAGTCGGATCGGGGTTAGCTGAAGCTTGTTGGACTAAAGAGTACGCTACTTTAGTGGCCGACAAGGGCATGGACATGCCAAAGTTCCCTGTCTCATCCATCATGGCTGATGGGGAAGGAAGAATCCACAGATCCTCAAAGTAAGTCGTGCGGAACGACGAAACATGAAAAATTTCAGCCTTGTGGTGACTAGATATAAACTTGACATCATTTTGAGGAGGCGGGTAGTCGAAGGTACCCATCAAGGATGGGCACAACCCAACTCCTACGTTAACGACACCGGGTTGAGGATTATCAATCATGGGAACCGTGGATGCCCCCAAAGCTGGGTCAGGCCTAGAGAAGGACAATTGATCAATGGTCACTATCTAACCCTTGTGTGGAAACAACAAGACTCAGAAAATTGTAGCAACCACAGCTTGCATAGCATAAGTCCAACTCCGACCTAACAAGAGGTTATAGTCGAGGGGAGCATCGACTACCTCTACTTTGACGCACACGGTCTTCCCTCCTAACTGCATAGGGAAAGAAGGAATGATGCCATGTGGTCGGAAAGAACGACCGTTGAACGCAGTGAGGAGAGTAGCTGATGGAGACAAAGAGGGTTGGCCAATGGCTTTCCAACATGCTAACGACATAATGCATGTCGAGGCGCCCTCGTCGACTACCGTGCGAAAGATATTGCGTGTAAAAATTTTTGTGGGATGAGCCACTACTATCTGAAACGCTACGTGGTAAGGCAGACGAGGTTTTAAGTCGGTCGTATATAACATGATGGTACCTGGGTTACAAGTCTCAGTAGAGCCTAAAGAAGTCAACAAGGCTTTCCTCTGAGCAGGGCAGCTTTGGAGGACCTCCAAAGCAGACATCGCACAAGGGGTTTGTGATAAATCTTCCACCACAGAGTAATTCTGAGCGTCCCTTGCGTTTGGGTTGTGAGAATATTTCTTAAATGCACCTTTTGTAATGCATGCCATTGTTTCACCCAACGTCTTCTCGATCTGTAGAGGAAGAGATGGGATTTGAGCTTATTTACCCTTCTCAGAGGCGCTTGGTTTACTATAGTCGTGCACTCTAGTCGTTATTAAAGCATCACCCCTAACCATATATACGTTCGCGGATGAGGAGTTATTTGGAGGAGGGCAGGTTTCCCGGCTGCTCCCTTTGTCACTTGTAGAGGCTTGAGTTAAATTTTGCCCATGCTGAAAGGGATTAGTCAACACGGCTTGCTGTTGCTGTGTGACAAACTTTTGGGCCTCTGCAAGTCGAGGACATAGATGGGTCGGGTGGTCTTCCGCACACAAGTTGCATGGATACCTCACCTTCCGTTTTTCTGTGGTGCCCTCGCCAGCATTATCAGTAGGTTTTTTCTCCCCCTTACCCTTCTTGCGTTGTTTTTTCTTCCCTTCAGGCTGCTGGGTGGCCTTTGGGTTAGTCGTTTGCACGGAGTGTACTTCCGACGTTTGGGTAGGAGGAGCAGCCAAAGAAGTAGTCTGGCTGGCCGCTGATTATTGTATATATAACTATTGCAATTGCTTTGTCAATTGCTCAGCGGGCTTGGTTTGTGTTGAGCCAACAATACCATCGGCATGTGGTCTAGCTCTCTGTCTAGTTTTATCCAGTATCGATCGTGGTGCATCTGGTAGGATGTTGTATAATAAACCAGACTGAGAATAGATAAGCTCAAACTGTTGAGCCCTCATGATGGCATCTTCTTCGGAGAAAAATCCTGAAGTTGCGACGTATTTGGATAATTGTGGGACTAAAGACTTATGGAACCACTCAAGCAGGAATGCTGGTGGGACTGGTACTTTGATTAGACTCTTTCGACGTCTCCACTCTCGGATATGATCAGAGATATGGTCTGCTGTCATCTGTTCGAAATTGGCCAGCAGCTCTGTGCCGGCGTCGTATCTCACAGGTAACTGGAAATGGTTAAGGAAGACCATCGCCAGTTCGCCAAAAGAAGAGTATCTTGAGCGATCAAGCTCGATGTACCATTTCGCGGCACTCCCGATAAGAGTGCGTTGAAACAATTTCAACTGGATGGAGTCATCTTTGAATGAGTTAGATGAACACCAAAGATGGAAAGTAGTCACATGATCACCTGGATCTTCGTTAGGCTTGGCCTCGAACTTCGAAATTTCCGAAGGCAACTTTGTTGGCATAGGAGGCCAACGTGGATCGTGACAGATAGGATCATTTAACAACCTTCTCAAATCTGGCAAGTGTAACGTCGCCAGGAATGGTAGTTTGGGTTGTTGCTAATAGCCTGGGAAAAAGGGTCCTGGAGTTTGACTGGCACCAGGTTGCCAAAAAAAGTTTGGCTGCTGGCCCGGATTCTGGTAGAAACCATGGCCCTGACCAGCGTAAGGATTTTTCATCTGTGGAGACATCATTGGCTGATTCCCCATAAAGGACATAGGATGTTGGGCATTCATCATGTTTGACGGACTTTGGGAAGGATTACCCCATGCCGGTCCGGATGGGAGAGGCATAGAAGTCTGTCCAGGGTTCCATTGACTGTGGAAGGAATTACCCCAGAACGACATTCCAGAGGAGGGAATGGATCCTTGACCTGAGTTCCAAAGTCCTGCTATATGTGCCCCTGGCGCAGGAATAGTACCCTGCGCCGGAGTAGACTGTCCAAAAATGGGAGTGCCCCCAGATGGGAAAGTAATGGATGCGAAAGTATTGTTACCAAACGTCCCATTCCAAACAAACGGTGACGAACCTATCGGCTGAGTTTGCGTAGGTGTTCCTTGACTCCCGGCTCCAAATGTACTCGTGTGTGCAGGCTGCCCGGTGGACTGCTGATGCAGACCACCAAGCGAAGGGAACGAAGGAGAGATATGACCTCCAACATAAGGGAAAGCATTAAAAGGGATAGGAATTCCCCCAAGTTGACCTTGCAGAGGAGTGTTAGAGATCCCTGCCCCCAGACCCAAAGTCTGTAAAGTGGAGTGAGTGAGTGCAGGACTTGTGCCTGAACTAGGCATACTGTATGAAAACGGAGGGCCTGTCGCACTAGGTGTGAAGGGAGGTGTGACCACCGCGATAGATGGGGTCGGTTCACTGTGCGACGTAGTTGCGGCCGAGACCATGGTGGTTTGGGCCGACGAAGGCAAGTTAGGAGATGCTTCTCCTATGGCAGCAACGGTGGTGGGAATGGAAGAATTCCCAGAGGAAGTAACAACGTTTGTTTCCATAGCTGTGTGAGGCACTGGAAATCTTTCGTAAAATTGGATTGGTACAATAACCGGTGTCCAAGTATTAGTGGTTGGGGTTTCAACCGAACCAATATTGGCGGTTGATTCCTCCGGGAGTTGTTCGGGCACAATGGTTTGTAACCCAATTGCTTCGAAAGACCCTTGTTGGTCTAGCTTCCGCCTCAATGGTGGCGGGGGTGGCTCCAATATAACCGGCGGCAGGCCCAAAATCCTTTGTGACCGACGGAGCTCGGGATCCTCCATTGTGTGAGAAGATCCAAGACACACTAAGGTATTCTACACATTCAAACAATAACACACACTAAAAAAGAAGCCCCTAAAAGATAAAACAAGCAATCACTAACTATTTTGAAGAACAATTACAACAACCAACACTAGAGCAACTTACCGGTGCAAGTGCAACTCGAAAATGGAAGCACCCTCCGGGTATACTCTGCAAAGCGTGGCATGATGTCTGTCCTAGGTACCGCGGTATACCCCCGCAGTCACCTGTGTATGTACAGTCGATAGTCGGGTAGACCACAATGAGCAGGGTATCAAGCCCGAAACCTGTCAAGGGTATCGAGAGAAAATGGTTCGGAAGACAACTGAGGACCTCGAACGGATTTGAGACCCACGAAGCCCCGTGGAAAATGCAAATGAAGGAATCCCAAAACAAATCCTCGATATGTGTTCTCCACTACGTTCAGTTCGTCTTTGGAGGGGTTATCTCCTCTACCTTTCCTTACGCGACCTCGTGTTTATCCCCTGTGTTAGAGGGGGGTCCCAGATAACTTCCACGAAACTGTACTTCTACACTCCCTATCACAGACTCCAATGTTTGGTTTTGAGTGGCCTTGGAGAGTTTCCTCTCCAACCTAATCCAAGGCCCTAGTCCTGAACTAGTGTATGAACCCTACAAACAAAAAGTCTAATAGGTTTTAAATTAGTGTTTCTTTTATGGGATTTTTTACGTCACAAGGTATGAAGGTGAAACTGATGATGTGTAAAGACTCAAAGCAAAAATGAATGAAAAAAAGATGGAAACAAAATGATTTTACTAAATGAAAAAAATCAACAACTTTTCACAAAGAAAGACTTCTTTTCTTTTCAATTTTTCTAAGATTTCATGCAGCAAACATAAAGGAATTTCGCTCGACTACGAGCTACTTATACTCTAAATGCACTGCAAAAACTTATGAACAAAAGACTTCTTCTTAGCTATTGATGCAGCAACACAATCTTCAAACAAAGAAGAACCTGAAAAAGAAATATATATTTTTTTATTTAAGTGCTAAATGAAGCAACAAAGGGAAAATGCCGACAAGTACAAAACCAAGAAAAAAAAACAAAATTCTGGCTTAAAGCGCAGATCGCAAGGAATCAGAGCAAAGATATCCAATGGTAATCAAGAAAGCACAGACTCCTACGCTTGTCTAAAAACCATAAAACAAAAATTTTCTTTTTTATCTTTTCTATCAACTATCAACTAAGAAAAAACAGGCTAAGGGTAAGAAGCCCTAACCTACTGACTGTTCAACCTTGGGCTCAAACACATGAGAGGAACACTTCTCACCACAGGAGGGGATGACTGCCCCACCCTGATTGAAAAGAAACCTGACAAAGCACGCCTCTGTCACTGAAACAGAACGCGTGCAAATGTGTGCTGAGCTACAACAGAGTGCGTGTACCCGCGGGCTGCACTTGCACAGGCCGCATGTATGTATAAACCAAAAGAAAAAAATAAACACAGGCAACCCAGACCAGGAAGAGGCCTCTGGTATTGAGAACCAAGGTCCCTTAAAGGCTTGGATGCTTCTTCTTAACAGAAAAGAAAAATAATTGCAAAGGATAACAAAACGCAATAAAGAAAACTAAGACAAGACTGTGAACCAGCAAGACTCAGACAGGATCCAGAAAGCCCCCTGAGAATGTATAATTCTGACAGGGAAGAGGAGGACTGCCTCTCAATCTCTCTGACTCCTACACGCTACTGAAACCTCCGCAGAAAGCGTTCAAACGCAGGCTACAGAAGGTTAGGGCGCGGGCACACGCGTGCAGGCCTTCTGTAGGCCGCGTGTACCTCTGTGTGTCCTAAAAATTGTCGTCAAGCAACAATTAGGGAAAACTGGTATATAGAACCAGGCTCCCTGCTAGCTCAGGCCTTACTGAAAAAGACAGGCAAAGAAACATAAAATCTAATCTCTTAAACTACCCAAAAAATAAATCCTTAATCCCTAAGAGTATCTTCCCCAGTGGAGTCGCCAATTCTGTTGTTGTGAAATAATACCCTACGGACTAGCAAGCTAGGGCTAGGCTTGCATGCAGATTTTAATGTTCAAGAAATGATCTTTTAACCTACCACCCAAAACTTTAACCCCTTTCCACGATACATGCATGGAAATGAACTACTAACCTTTTTACTGATGTTTGGTGTAGATCCTCCGTTGCGCTCTTGACTACGTGCTCGTGCGGCTCCTTCCAAAGTCAACCTGTAATCAAGAAAAAACACTACACATGCATGCTACTTTTCTACTTGAGGGTTAGAAATTAAGCATAAATTACACAAACCACATATAACTCATGCATTGGGACGGGAAAAGTATTCTTTATTATTTTCAAAATGAATCAACTAACAATTTGAAGTCGAGACTGGCCACCGCTCCTTGATCCTGATCCTGGGCTCCTCCTATTCTTTTGTCCTCCAACTGCTTTGCGTTAATTCTCCTTAGGCTTGAGGAAAGGATAAAGGGTTGGGACAAATGGATTCGGCAAATGGGTAGAGTTTCTTTGCTATCTTTTTCCTCCTCCAAAAAGTACCCCTACCCCTTCTTTTATAGGCTAGAAGGAGCTAGGGTTTTGAAAAAACTCTCGGTCATGCATGGCTGGGAGTTTCAGTTAACTGACCCATAGATTTTTGTCCCGTCGGCAACTTTCCTATTTTTGAGTTTTGTTAGGTAAACACGGGTTGTAGTAGGCCTGCCAGCGTTCAAACGCATGCAGTAGTGGGTTAGGGCGTGTTTTCCTTTACCTAAGAGGATTTTTGAAAAGGTTGTTCAACAAATGTTTTGGCAATGAAGGGATATGAGTTGGCCTGATGCCAGGTAAGCATGTGTGGTGCAATTTAGGGTTATAACACCAAGGTACAATGAGGAAAATAATAAAACTATGCATGTTATGAAGTGATATTATATTTCATTTAGCATTTACTACTTTCATGAATAACTAGGAAGTTATAGTATCACATAACACTAATACATGGAATATCAAGATAGAGCATATTGAAACCATAATGTACCATCCATAGTAAATTTTTCATACGAGGAGTGAGGGAGGAGGATGAGGTATACCACATCTGAGCTAGCATGGTCATACATTTTATGGATATAATAATAACAACTTTATGAGTCTAGAGAATATGAGAAAGATATTTTATGCAAAAAAACAACATGACACCCTGTGAGGGTTCCTATGAAGTTGTCACCCATGGGGGCTAACACTTACCAAATTTATTATGTAAAATTGTCTTACCACTATATATTCTAGGATATTGATTCTCTCTTCAAACGTGGACATATTAAATTGCAAATCTTTCTTCTATTTTTTTGTCAAGGATGAACTCTTTGGAGGTTTAGTGGGTGTATAATTGTTTACAACACCATTTTAACTAAATGTGCAATGGTGAAAACTTGTTGATGGAAACCCAAATCACTGTAGAAACCCTTTCCCATTGTTACCTTCTTCATCAATCTCAAAGATCTTCCCAAATATAGATTTCAAAAAATATTTATTCATTTTACACCTTTCTCTAGGGCTTTTCTATTGAAGCGACATTTATGATCTTGTATAGGTTAAATATACTCTCCATAGTATGCCCATAAATATTTAAAGTTTTTTGGTTCTTCTATTTGAATTGTTGCAGTTGGGACAGTAGAAGTGGGGTTTGCATCGATGATATGACTTCTCCCATTATTTTCATAATCATATTCTGAATCAAGGTTCGACTCCTTTTCTTTGATATCGACCACCAACGATTGTTTTTAGTGACATTCATCAGTGTTGTACCAGGGGATTTTGTGGAAATCACACCACTTTCGAGTGTCCTTCTTCATATTTTTGTTACCCTTCTTTTCTCGTGGCTTGGACTGGTTTTCTGGAGGATGGTTTTTAGGGTCTTCTTTACCATACTTTGGTTGTTGCGTATTTTCAGACCCAAACTCTCATTTGTTCTAGTGCCTAAATTTCTGCTTGATTTTGACAACATATTGATAGGAAACTCCAAACGATGAGATTTCCATGAAATCCATTTCGATTTGGATGTACCTATGCAAAGCCCTGCTGTATTTCAGAAACAGACGACGCTCAGAGTATTTGATGCCCATCTTGGTGCGCAAGGTATGGAAATTATTTGTGAACTCCGAAACTGATTTTCCCCTCTCTTCCCACAGTGTGGTCTATCTCATGTATTGGTTGTCATAGTTACCAATAGGGTAATATTGTTCCTTGACCACATCCAAAAACAATCCCAGGTGGCTCGACCACATATATTCTAGAATCCTCTATGGAACTTTTCTCCCAGTAATTTCCCCACTAATATTTGACATGGGGGAGAGACTTAAGGAGCGAGAGGGTGATCTTTACCTTCTCAGAAAAATTGTGAACAAATAAATAACCTTCTAGCATATTTAACCATTTTTCTATGGAATCTACATCGATCTAACCTTCAAATACGGGAATATCAAAATTAACTTGTATATTTAAAGGAGAGGTGCCTCCAAAGTGGCTTCTTTATGAAGACACACCTACTGTTATCGGCAGGCATTGAAGGACATGGGAAAAATTCTCCATCATTTCATCCCTCTGTCGTGTGAGAGCTTGCTCAAGCAACAAATTAATAGAATATTCTTCTCTTTCATCTTTATTTTCTTCCGCCATGGAGGGTTTCTTGGCCATGTGAAAGATATTTTCCTTAAGAGAGACAATCTTGAGACCCAACTTTCTATACTCGGACATCGTCGGGGACATGCACTGAAAAATGATCAAGAGCATCCTACACTAATACCATTGATCCAGATTATTTTGAGCACGAAATGAGAGAGGATATATAATAAAGAAATATACCGATATATTGCAAGAGATCCAATAATATAAAAAATATATGTCAGATGTATATAAAAAGAGGAACATATATATAGTAATGCACAATTTCTATTAATGAGTGAAATGTACAGAACTGTAAAATTACAGAGTGACAGACTCACTAGAATGGTGGCATCTTATCTCTGAGAAGATATGTGATGACTATGCTCATTCACAAGAATATGGATTGTTACAATGAGGCTCCAAAGACCTTTTTAACATAAATAAAATCCAAAACCCTAACCCCGGAAGATGAAAAGCCAACAATGTTTTGGACCTTGTTTTGGGTAGTTTGGTGTATCAACTTCCCAGGGGCGTAACTTTGACATACAATCTTGATTTTGGGTGCACGATATCTCCTTGGAAAGGTATGGACGAGGATATTCATTTCATAATCTCAATCAGAGTCTTCAAATATGATTGAGTTGCTTGATCGTGAAAAAATGTTGTTTAGGCACTCAAAATGGCCTCAAAAATTTGGGACCCAAAAAGATGCTAAAAATAGTAAGTTGCCAAAAAACTGTTTTGAGACAGTTGGAATAGGGGGGTGGCTATTGAGATCCTCCTGGATCAACATCAGTTTGCATTATTAACTATCGTATCTGTTGTCATAATTCCTTAGGTTTGATCCCATCAGGTTGTGACATTAGCCACTATGTTTTTGCATGTCATAACTTGAACAATAGTTGTTACCTTTCATGGGAGCCCTATCTAGTACCATGATTTCCACCTGGTGCCCATGTTGAATTTTATTGTAGGCTTGGGAACCCTCTTATAGATCCACCGTGACTCGACGTTGAGCCTCATTCTTCTCTCTTCATCTATGTTATGTCCATATCCAAAGGGGTTTCCCACTATTTTGTGTTAATTTATGGTCACACATGCATTTGATGATTATGTCTTGGTATCTAATGTTGCACTATTTTTTTYCTTCATMTCGCTTACCACMTTTGYAGTCATACTTGACCTATATCCACTTGCATTATTTTGCAACCATTTTGTGACCATCACCCATGGGGAGAACCACTACTATGAGTATCCCTCAACTACCAATATCCATTTGCATTCATGTTGCTMAGGTCGGTTCCATGCGCTTAGAACATAGATGCATGTTGTTAAGCCACTCATTCTCTCTATATGAGATAACTTTTAACTCTTTTTCGTGCTCACTTTTAACTCCTTTTTGTGCTCCCTRAACCATGAAAAAGACAACCGACAAGTATACTTTTACCTTTTTTCAGGCTCATAAAAACTGAATGAAAAAGACACTATMGAGCACACATTTATCTCTCCTTTGTGCTCATTAAACCATGTAGGAGACTATCAAACAAAAAAAGAGGGKTTTTTTTTACCATTGATATGTATTCATAAACATGGAAGCGTCAATCATGTCACTTTTGAACATGGAACATGTTTGYRTCATTGTCTTACAGTTGGGTTATAGATTTTCTAGGATATGTATACCATTCATATGAGTTACATTTACTCCTATGATTGGTTAYTATTCAAGTCATTATGGAGACTGCATCAGTGCCTCATGCATTGTTGGAMTATATGAATGGTTCTCTTGAGTCTCGTTTCTAGGTCATCATGTCATGCTATATGTTCAAGGGAATTTAAACCTAAGTTGACCATTTGTTGTCTTGTTGACCATCCATGTGTCATTTGTACTTGGTGATTCTATCTCTTCACATCATCTTTCAGTGTATCTTTTTTGTCGATTGATGGGGGATACATTAAGTCCCTCCTTCAATGGATCTCTTTCTAGGAAAGGTGATGCAGGAGCCTCACCTTCAAAGTCAACAACGCATGCGTGGAGGCGAACGAATGACATCTCTACAATGACAGAATTTCAAATCGAGCATTAATTTCAGAATTTAAATCGGTTGTTGGGATATTTTTGTAACAACATTTTAAAAAATGTAACTTGTTTGTAAATTCTTGAAAGATTGTAAGAAATTGCAGATATGAAGTGTCGACTCTATCTGGCAATAATTAGTAGTTATTGTAATAGGACAAAGTAGGTAATAGATTTGAATTTGAAATGATAGATTTCATAATAGGATGAGAGATCTCGTAGAGCCATTCCTTAGATAGTTTTTCTTTCATTGTTGTATGAAAACAGAGAGGTAGAATAGAGAGGTAGAATACAAGAGAATGTAAAAGACAGAATAGAGAGATGGGTAGAGCATAGTAGAATAGTAGAAACACTATGTATTTTGTTTTTCATGGATAAATAGAGCAAACAGAAATTGTCCCAAATCCTTGGACTTAATTCATTTCATGTATGATTGAATGAATGTTATTATGTGTGTAGGATTTGTTACAGTTCTTTTCATGTATGAGTGGTTGAGAAATTAACTGTATGATTTTGTGACGAGACTGGTTGAGTTTCAATTGTTTCTCCTCTGATACTTGTATGCAAGGTGTGCCTATCGAACGTAAGGAGTACGTTGACTGAGTATAGGATTGATTTAGAGAGAAGTTCAGAGAGAGATTCAGAGAAATTCAGACTCGGTGCAAGGTGTGCACAGTGTCAAGAAGCTAGAAATCTTTGAAGAACCAGCGCAGGATAACGCCAGGTGGGAGAGAATCATTTTATTTCCAAGAAAATCCTTCGAACTAAGTTATTTGAAATCCCGAGAACGCAAGGTGTGCGTGGGAGGTTGAAATCCTTTTAAGAATAGAAGCTTAGAAGAGATAACACTTTCAACGAGTGTTGACAATATCTCAGAGAGGGATTTGTTAGGAGAGCAAAGGGTTGAAACCTTTGAAAGAAGATAAAACTTCCAAGTCAGGAAGAAAGGTGCAAAAGCTCAGGAATAATGCACAAGGGAAGAGATCAGATCTAAGTCGTCAGATTTGAGCATGGAGGACCAACTGCATTGGATCCAAAGGAAAACACGTGAGGTTTAATCCTTGTGTATGCAGGAGAGTGGACTCGTCAAAGTCCCAAAGTTTTGAAATAATCAGAATCGTCCATCATCACAGGACAAGTGGCAATAGGTCCAGGGTGTTCCTAGAATCAGATACCGGGAGATCAGAAGGGAGAAAAGGAACAAACTCGCGAAAGGAGAGTTCACGAAATCATCTGGACCATCCATCAGAAAGGATGAATGGATAGCAAGTAGCATTTTGCTGACTCACTGTGGAAGGAAGTCAAAAGGTGGGGTTTGTGAAACTCGCGAAACACAAAGTCACAAAAAGACTCTGAGCCGCTGGATCAAGTCAGGCTGTGGGTCGTCGATCTGAAGAACTAGCATTTTGGCATTTCGAGAATTATAGGTTCGAAGGAGAGAACCATCCCAAAGTCACGAGTCACGAAGTCCCGACTACATCAAGGTGGAACGTGGACCGTTCGATCACAGGACAACGAGGACTATTGATCTAACACGGGACAATTTCAAAAATCAGGACTGTGAAAGAAATAACTATTAGGAAGTTGCGATACACGAAATCCTGACACAATCAGGACCGTTGATCGAGGAAGGTTCTGAGCCATCAGATCTGAAGCATTGGCATTTCGGGAGTTGGAGGACAGAGGTGATTCGCATCGGAAATTCCCGATATGCGAAATCCCGACGCGCTCGAAAGAGTTGATACCAGGTCATGGCGAAGGATCATATGGTTGGGGAATAAGGGAGGAGCTAGCATGCACTAGACCCTTGTCAGGATTTCGGGACCCGGGAGTTCGATGGAAGAGAGTTGGGTGACGCAAATCCCTGACACGTGAAATCACGACACGCCTTTGTGTAGGCATGCAGTCACATCCTATGGTCACGTGGAGGAGAAGCTCGCGCTTGGTGCTTTGACGCACATGTGGAGTTTATAAGGGATCTATGGATTTGAATGATTGAAGGTTCCAATTGGGAACTAAAGAGCCAATTTGGCTTGAGAACTGTGACGATCCAGTGACCAGGAGGTCGGCAGACCCTGTCGAGGAAGGGGGGGGGATGCATCAGGTGGTATCGGAGCAATATTAAGTTTGGTTGCAGACAACAGACAAAAATAAAGGAGGAAAGTTGGTATCATTTATGGTATCAAAGAAATTTCATTTTTGTTTGTAGGTGATGCAGTGAAATCATGCCACCCAGAAGGCATAGAGAAAATGCAGAGATGGAAGAAGAAATGAGGTGACTCCGAATGAGGTTGGATGCCATGGAGACAACACAGAGAAGAGCACCAGAAGATGGTGATGTCAGTGAGGCTGAGAGAGAAGGAGAAGCAGAGGCTGAAGCTAATGACACAGAGGATGTTGCACAAAGTCGCTTGATAAAAGTTGTTTCTAAAATAGCTGCCAAAGAAAGAATAGAGGTACCAATGTATGAGGGAAATTTGGAAGTTGAAGAATTGTTAGATTGGGTACGTGCTATGGAGAAATACTTCGATTACGAAGATATCGAGGAAGACAATATGGTGAAGTATGCAGTGACAAGACTGAAAGGTCATGCAACATTATGGTGGGATGAACTGCAAGTTGAACGTAGAAGTAATGGTAAGCAGAAAATTAAAAACTGGGATAGGATGGTAGCTAAGTTGAAAGCCAAATTTATCCCGAAGGATTACCAGATAAATATTTATAGAAGATTGCAGAACCTGAAACAAAGGGGTTTATCAATGAAGCAGTACACTAAAGAATTCTACCGATTGAATATCAAGACTGGACAGAAGGAGAATGAAGATGAAAAGGCAGCCAGATACATCAATGGGATGAGATACAAAATCCAAGAGGAGATCAACATGATGTCTGTGAGTACAGTCAAGGATTCCTATCAAACAACCTTGAAAGATGAAGAAAAAATGGCCAGGAGGCAAAGCCAATGAAGAAGAGGAGAAAATTCAAGCAGAGGCAAGGGAACCAACAGAGAAAAGTTCCAGAAGTCAAAGCCTGAAGCTGACAAAAAACATAGTCACCATGAGAAAGGTGGAAGTTCTAAGGAAGGACAATATGGAGGAAGAATTTCCTTTTCCAGAGGTAGAGGAAGAAGAAAATCCAGAGGAGGCATAGTTAAATGCTATACCTATGGAAAAGAAGGAAAAAAATATTGGGAATGTCCTGAAAGAAAGAGAGAAGAAGGTAGAGAAGCATACATTGCTGAAGCGCAGAAGAATGTGGAAGCAGAAGCAGCAGAAGGAGGAAGAAACCTCATGATGAGAAAAGTTCTTCTTAAACCAGAAAAGGAACCAGAGGAATCAATTCAGCGAAAAAGCTTGTTCAGAACTGCTTGCAAGACGAAAGACAGAGTTTGCAAAGTAATCATAGACAGTGGGAGCACTGAAAATATAGTATCCACGGAGATGGTGGAAAATATGGAGTTGAAGACTACTGCACATACAAATCCATACAAGGTATTGTGGTTGCAGAAAGGACACCAAATAATTATAAGTCAACAATGCCAAGTTGAATTTAAAATTGGAGGTTAGAAAGATGAAATATTGTGTGATGTAATTCCTATGGATGTCTGTCATATTTTATTGGGGAGGCCATGGCAGTATGACCGAAAAGTTATTCATGATGGGAGAAAGAATACCTATACCCTAGAAAAAAATGGTAGGACACATATGTTGTTACCCATAGAAGACAAAGAGCAAAAGAAGGAAGCTAGTTCAAGCATACTTCTCATGAGTGGGAAGGATCTCTTAAAAGAAGTCAAAAAAGAAAAAGAAACGTAGTTTGATGTAGTGAGGAAGCCTAGAGTTATCCTTACAAATACTTATGTAGAATATTTTCCTATAGAAATCCAGGAACTGTTACTAAACTTTGCTAATATAGTCGTGGATGAGCTACCACACTGGGACTGTAAGAAATTGCAGATATGGAGTGTCGACTCTATCTGGCAATAACTAGTAGTTATTGTAATAGGACAGAGTAGGTAATATATTTGAATTTGAAATGATAAATTTCATAACAGGACGAGAGATCTCATAGAGCCAGTCCTTAGATAGTTTTTCTTTCATTGTTGTATGAAAACGGAGAGGTAGAATAGAGAGGTAGAATAGAAGAGAAAGTAAAAGACAGAATAGAGAGATGGGTAGAGAAGAGTAAAATAGCAGAAACACTATGTATTTTGTTTTTCATGGATGAATAGAGCAGACAGAAATTGTCCCAAATCCTTGGACTGAATTCATTTCATGTATGATTGAATGAATGTTATTCTGTGTGTATGATTTGTTACAGTTCTTTTCATGTATGAGTGGTTGATAAATTAACTGTATGAGTTTGTGATGATACTGGTTGACTTTCAATTGTTTCTCCTCTAATACTTGTATGCAAGGTGTGCATATCAAACACAAGGAGTGCGTCGATTGAGTCTAGGATTGATTCAGAGAGAGATTCAGAGAAATTCAGATCAGGTGCAAGGTGTGCACAACGTCAAGAAGCTAGCAATCTTTGAAGAACCAACGCAGGATAACGCCAGGTGGGCAAGAAGCATTTTATTTCCAAGAAAATCCTTCAAACTGAGTTATTCGAAATCCCGAGAATGCAAGGTGTGCGTGGGAGGTTGAAATCCTGTTAAGGATAGAAGCTCAAAAGAGATAACACTTTCCACGAGTGTTGACGAGATCTCAAAGTCATCAGGAGAGCAAAGGGTTAAAACCTTTGAAATCAAATAAAACTTCCAAGTCTGGAAGAAAGGTGGAAAAGCTCAGGAAGAGGAGCACAGTTGTCGTTATATCGAGCAGAGGTAAATTTGGACCGTTGAACCTTACGTCTAGATAGTGAAGAATGCACAAGGGAAGAGATCAAATCTGAGCCATCATATTTGAGCATGGAGGGCCAACTACATTGGATCCGGAGGAAAACACATGAGGTTTAATCCTTGTGTATGTAGGAGAGTGGACTCGTCAAAGTCCCAAAGTTCTTAAATAATCAGAACCATCCATCGTCACGGGACAAGTGGTAGTAGGTCCAGGGTGTTCGTAGAATCAGATACCGGGAGATCAGAAGGGAGCAGAGGAACAAACTCGCAAAAGGAGAGTTCGTGAAATCATCCGGACCGTCCATCGGAAAGGACGCGTGGCTAGCAGGAAACAATTTTCTAACTCGCTGTGGAAGGAAGTGAAATGGTGGGGTTTGTGAAACTTGTGAAACACGAAGTCGCGAAAAGACTCTAAGCCGTTGGATCGAGTCAGGCTGTGGGTTGTCGATCCAAAGAACCAACATTTCGGCATTTCGAGAGTCAGAGGTTCGAAGGAGAGAACCATCCCAAAGTCCCAAGTCGTGAAGTCCCGACTACATGAATGAGGAACGTGGACCATTCGATCATGGGATAGCGAGGACCGTTGATCTAACACGAGAAAATTTCAGAAATCAGGACTGTGAAAGAAATAACTATTTGGAAGTCGCGATACACGAAATCCTGACACAATTAGGACCGTTGATCAAGGAAGGATCCGAGCCATCAGATCTGAAGCATCGACATTTCAGGAGTTGGGAGAATAGAGGTGATTCACATCGAAAATTCCTGATATGTGAAATCCTAACGTGCTCAGAAGAGTTGACTACAGGTCATGGTGAAGGATCATATGGTTGGGGAATATGGGAGGACCTAGCATGCGCTAGACCCTTGTCGGGATTTTGAGACCTGGGAGTTTGATGGAAGAGAGTCGGGTGATGCAAATCCCCAACACGTGAAATCATGACACGCCTTTGTGTAGGCATGCGATCACATCCCATGGTCACATGGAGGAGAAGCTCGCGCTTGGTGCTTTGATGCACAGGCAGAGTTTATAAGGGATCTATGGATTTTATTGAGTGAAGGTTACAGTTGGGAACTAAAGAGACAATTTGGCTCGAGAACTGAGACGATCCAGTGACCGAGAGGTCGATGAACCCTGCCGAGGAATGGGGGGGGATGCATCAGGTGGTATCAGAGCGAGATTGTGTTTGTTTGCAGACAACAGACAAAAATAAAGGAGGAAAGTTGGTATCATTTGTGGTATCAAAGAAATTTCATTTTTGTTTGTAGGTGACGCAGTGAAATCATGCCACCCAGAAGGCATAGATAAAATGTAGAGATGGAAGAAGAAATGAGATGACTCCGAATGAGGTTGGACGCCATGGAGACAACACAGAGAAGAGCACCAGAAGCTGGTGATGTCAGTGAGGTTGAGAGCAAAGAAGAAGCAAAGGCTAAAGCAAATGATGCAGAGGATGTTGCACAAAGTCGCTTGATAAAAGTTGTTTCTAAAATAGGAGCCAGAGAAAGAATAGAGGTACCAATGTATGAAGGCAATTTGAAAGTTGAAGAATTGTTAGATTGGGTACATGCTATGGAAAAATACTTCGATTACGAAGATATCGAGGAAGACGATATGGTTAAGTATGCAGTGACAAGACTAAAAGGTCATGCAGCGTTATGGTGGGATGAACTGCAAGCCGAACGTAGAAGTAACGGTAAGAAGAAAATTAAAAGATGGGATAGGATGGTAGCTAAGTTGAAAGCCAAATTTATCCCGAAGGATTACCAGATAAATCTTTACAGAAGATTGCAGAACCTGAAACAAAGGGGTTTATCAATGAAGGAGTACATTGAAGAATTCTACCGATTGAACATCAGGGCTGGACAGAAGGAGAATGAAGATGAAAAGATAGCCAGATACATAAATGGGATGAGATATGAAATCCAAGAGGAGATCAACATGATGTCTATGAGTACAGTCAAGGATGCCTATCAAGCAACCTTGAAAGCTGAAGAAAAATTGGCCAGGAGGCAAAGCCAATGAAGCAAAGGAGGAAATTCAAGCAGAGGCAAGGGAACCAACAAAGAAAATTTCAGAATTCAAAGCCTGAAGCTGACAAACAACATAGTCACCATGAGAAAGGTGTAAGTTCTAAGGAAGGACAATATGGAGGAAGAAGTTCTTTTTCCAGAGGTAGAGGAAGAGGAAAATCCAGAGGAGGCGTAGTTAAATGCTATACCTGTGGAAAAGAAGGACAAAAATCTTGGGAATGTCCCGATAGAAAGAGAGAAGTAGGTGGAGAAGCATACATTGCTGAAGAGCAGAAGAATTTGGAAGTAGAAGCAAAAGAAGGAGGAAGAAACCTCATGATGAGAAAAGTTCTTCTTAAACCAGAAAAGGAACCAGAGGAACCAGTTCAGCGAAAAGGCTTGTTCAGACCTGCTTGCAAGAGGAAAGACAGAGTTTGCAAAGTAATCATAGATAGTGGAAGCACTGACAATCTAGTATCCATGGAGATGGTGGAAAAGCTGGAGCTGAAGACTACTGCACATCCAAATCCATACAAGGTATCGTGGTTGCATAAAGGACATCAAATAATGGTAAGTCAACAATGCCAAGTTGAATTTAAAATTGGAGGTTAGAAAGATGAAATATTGTGTGATGCAATTCCTATGGATGTCTGTCATATTTTATCATGGAGGTCGTGGAAGTATGATCAAAAAGTTATTCATGATGGGAGAAAGAATACCTATACCCTAGAAAAAAATGGTAGGACACATATGTTGCTACCCATAGAAGACAGAGAGCAAAAGAAGGAAGCTAGTTCAAGCATACCTCTCATGAGTGGGAAGGATCTCTTAAAAGAAGTCAAAAAAGAGAAAGAAACGTAGTTTGATCTAGTGAGGAAGCCTAGAGTTATCCTTACAAATACTTATGTAGAAGATTTTCCTATAGAAATCCGGGAACTATTAGAAAAATTTGTTGATATAGTCGTGGATGAGCTACCACACTCATTGCCATCCATTAGGAGAATAAGCCATCATATTGACCTTATTCCAGGAGCTAGTTTACCAAACAAAGAAGCTTATAGGTTGACACCTAGAGAGAATGAGGAAGTCAAGAATCAAGTCCAGGAATTATTGGATAAAGCGTTAGTCAGGGAAAGCCTAAGCTCATGTGCAGCTCTGGCTATGTTAAGTCCAAAGAAAGATGGAGGATGGAGGATGTGTACGGATTCTAGAGCCATCAACAAGATAACCATTAGATATAGGTTTCCTTTACCAAGGATGGATGATTTGATGGACTGTCTTAGTGGCGCAAGATATTTTTCCAAGATAGACTTGAAGAGTGAATATCATCAAATAAGAATGAGAGAGGAATATGAATGGGAAACAAAATTCAAGACAAATGAAGGATTGTTTGAATGGTTGGTCATGTCCTTTGGGTTGACAAATGCACCAAGCACATTTATGATATTAATGAACGAAGTGTTGAAAGACTTCATAGGAATATTTGTCATAGTATATCTGGATGACATACTCGTCTTCAGTAAGATAAAGGAAGAACACTTAAGACATTTGACATCAGTGATGGAAAGGTTTCAACAGGAGAAATTGTTGATAAATCTGAAGAAGAGTCCTTTTATGAAGAAGGAGCTCATATATTTGGGTTTCGTAATCTCTTCAAATGAATTGAAGATGGACCCATAAAAAGTGAGAGCAATCAGAGAATGGTCGTCGTTGAGCAACACATCTGAGGTAAGAAGTTTTCATGGGTTAGTGATATTTTATAGGAAATTTATCAGAAATTTCAGTGGCATATGCGCACCCATGCTATACACTATGAAGAAAAAGCACAAGTCCTTCAATTGGACATAGAAAGCTAAAAAACATTTCAAAGTGTTGAAGGAGAAGATCACAGAGCAACCAATTTTGGTCTTACCATATTTTGGGAAAACATTTCAGGTGAGATGTGATGCAAGTGGATTAGCTATTGGAGCAGTCTTGAGTCAAGATAATAGGCCAATTGGTTATTTCAATGAGAAACTGAATGATGCCAAGAAAAAGTATTACACATATGACAAGGAATTTTATGCAGTGATTCAAGCTTTGAAAAAATGGAGGCATTATCTAATTCCTAAGGAATTTGTCTTGTACAATGATAATCATGCTTTGAAATTTATTACTAGGAAAGAAAAGTTGAATCAGAAACATGCAAAATGGGTAGAATTTATGCAGAATTTTACTTTTGTTATCAAGCACAATGTTGGAACTGCTAACAAAGTCACAGATTCTTTGAGCAGGAGGAATTTGATTGTACAATAATTCTAAGTGGAGACTTTGGGGTTCGAACACCTCAAGGAGATGTATAAAGAAGATGCAGATTTCAAAAAAGATTACAAGGCATGAAAGGATCCTTTATTGGGAGATAGAATCCCATGGACTGAATATTTGGTTTAGGATGGATTATTGTTCAAGGGGAGCCAATTATGGATTCTGAAGTGCTCAATGAGAGATGACCTACTGAAAGAGAAACATAGTGGAGGTTTAGCTCGACACTTTGGTCACGATAAGACATTTGCACAGCTGAGTAATTCGTACTATTGGCCAAGCATGAGAGTAGAAGTGAAGAAGCTTGTGAACAAATGCAGAATTTTTCAGTATGCAAAGGGAAGACAACAGAACACTGGTTTGTATCAACCATTACCAATTCCAAAGAGGTATTGGGATGCAATCCATATGGATTTTGTTTTTGGATTGCCTAGAACTCAAAAAGGGAGTGATTCCATATTTGTCATGGTAGAAAAATTCTAAAAAATGGCACATTTCATACCATGCCAGAAGACAAGTGATGCCACACACATCACCAATTTGTTTTTCAGAGAAGTAGTAAGACTACATGGATTGCCGAGGTGCATAGTTTCAGATAGAGACACCAAATTTGTAGGACAATTTTGGAGGACTCTATGGAAGAGGCTGGGGACAAACTTGTATTTTAGTTCAACATATCACCCTCAGACAGATGAAAAAACTTAAGTAGTAAAAAAGAGTCTTGGAAAATTGTTGAGAAGTTTAGTCACTGAGCAAGGTTGACAATGGGATCAGATTCTGGCACAAGCAGAATTTGCATTCAACAATTCAGTGAATAGGAGCACAGGAAAAAGTCCATTTGAAATTGTGTATGGTATACAACCAAGAGGGATTACAGAGTTGAGATATTTGAATCAAGATGAGTTTAGAAGTGCTGGAGCAGAGAATTTTGCAACAGAGATGAAGAAACTCCATGACAGAGTCAGAGAGCAGCTACAGGACAACAGTCAGAAATACAAGAGTAGAATTGATCAAAGGAGAAGAGAAGTTCAATTCAAAGTTGGAGATGAAGTTTTAGCTCATTTGAGAAAAGAGAGGTTTCCAAGGGGAACATATAACAAATTAAAGATGAAAAATATAGGACCATGCAGGATTCTCAGAAAATTCGCAGCCCATGCTTATGAGATTGAGTTGCCAGACAATGTTGGGATTTCGTCAATATTCAATGTTGAAGACTTGTATCCTTACAGGAGACATGAAGCAGGAGAATCGGATGATCAGAAAGAAATCCAGTGGGAAGATCAATTGTCCACAACAGAAAAACCTCAGATGGAGAAAATTATCAAACAGAGGGATGGAAAGAAAACTAGGCGGAAGACATATCCTGAATACTTAGTGAAGTGGAAAGATCATGCAATGGAAGATGCAAGTTGGGTCATAGAACATGATATTTTGAAGCATGGAAAGACAGTACATGAGCTCATGGACAGGATTCCATGAAATTTTTTAACCAGAGGAGTATGATGCAGAAGCCTCGCCTTCAAAGTCAACAACGCACACATGGGGACAAATGAATGACATCTCAGCAATGACAGAATTTCAAATCGAGCATTAATTTCAGAATTTAAATCGGTTGTTGGGATATTTTTGTAACAACATTTTAAAAAATGTTACTTGTTTGTAAAGTCTTGAAGGACTGTAAAAAATTGCAGATATGGAGTGTCGACTCTATCTGGCAATAACTAGTAGTTATTGTAATAGGACAGAGTAGGTAATAGCTTTGAATTTGAAATGATAGATTTTAGAACAGGACGAGAGAGATCATAGAGCCAGTCCTTAGATAGTTTTTCTTTCATTGTTGTATGAAAACAAAGAGGTAGAATAGAGAGGTAGAATAGAAGAGAATGTAAGAGACATAATAGAGAGATGAGTAGAGAAGAGTAGAATAGCAGAAACACTATGTATTTTGTTTTTCATGGATGAATATAGAAGACATAAATTGTCCCAAATCCTTGGACTGAATTCATTTCATGTATGATTGAATGAATTTTATTCTGTGTCTATGATTTGTTACAGTTATTTTGATGTATGAGTGGTTGAGAAATTAACTGTATGAGTTTGTGACGAGACAGGTTGAGTTTCAATTGTTTCTCCTCTGATGCTTGTATGCAAGGTGTGAATCTCGAACGCAAGGAGTGCGTCGACTGAGTCTAGGATTTATTTAGAGAGAAGTTAAGAGAGAGATTCAGAGAAACTCAGACCAGGTGCAAGGTGTGCATAGTGTCAAGAAGTTAGCAAGCTTTGAAGAACCAGCGCAAGATAATGCCAGGTGGGAGAGAAGAATTTTATTTCCAAGAAAATCCTTCGAACTGAGTTATTCAAAATCCTAAGAACACAAGTTATGTGTGGGAGGTCGAAATCGTGTTAAGGATAGAAGCTCAGAAGAGATAACACTTTATAGGAGTGTTGATGAGATCTTAGAAACAGATTCGTCAGGAAAAAAAAGGGTTGAAACCTTTGAAAGCAGATAAAACTTCCAAGTCTGGAAGAAAGGTGAAAAAGCTCAGGAAGAGGAGCATAGTTGCTGTTAGATCCAACAGAGGGAAATATGGACCGTTGAACCTTACGTCCAGACAACGAAGAATGTGAAAGGGAAGAGATTGGATATGAGCCGTCATATTTGAGTGTGGAGGAACAACTGCGTTGGATCCGGAGGAAAACACATGAAGTTTAATCCTTGTGTATGTAGGAGAGTGGATTTGACAAAATCCCAAAGTTATGAAACAATCAGAACCGCCCATCGTTAGAGGACAAGTGGCAGCAAGTCCAGGGTGTTCGTAGAATCGGATATCGAGAGATCAGAAGGGAGCAGAGGAACAAAATCGCGAAAGGAGAGTTCACAAAATCATCTGGACCATCCATAAGAAAGGATGCGTGGCTAGCAGGCAACATTTTGCTGACTCGCTGTGGAAGGAAGTCAAAGGGTGGGGTTTGTGAAACTGGTGAAACGCAAAGTCACGAAAAGTATCTGAGCCGCTAGATCGAGTCAGGCTGTGGGCCATCGATCTGAAGCACCAACATTTCAGCATTTTGAGAGTCAAAGGTTTGAGGGAGAGAACCATCCCATAGTTTCGAGTCTTGAAGTCCCAAATACGCAAAGGAGGTGTTGGATTACTGAGAGGGGGGGTGAATCAGTAATAAAGCAATTTAATCCCTTTTAACCATATAATCCAAGTGCTATATCAATGAAGCATTATTATCCAATAACTGCAGAGTAAATAAGCAATGAACAAATGAACAATCA
>ML834693.1:41977-64293 GCA_009831015.1 Picea engelmannii
GGGGTCTCCAACTTCTCATGGCCATAACTCTCTAACCGTGAGGAATTATGTGACGTTCCACATACCACCGGAAATGACATGACAAGAACTATCCATATAGGATATTTTCTCTGACAAATTCACTTTCCTTCATCTCATTATTCAATAATTTAGCATGGGTTCTCTTACTCCACAAAGCATCTTCCCGTGAGGGCTTTCACCATACGGGGACCACTTTGGAGTTCATCCATATTTACTTCTTATCAACCATGAAAAAACAATAATGAGTCATATTTACATCAAACACTATTGGGTCCATTACCCAAAACTTTGTGCTACGAGTCTTTCTTCAAGGGTTGACATCAATGACAACCAGCCTTAATCAACAGGAGGAACGTGGACCGTTGGATCATGGGATAACAAGGACCGTTGATCTAACATGAGACAATTTCAGAAATCAGGAGTGTTAAAGAAATAACTATTCGAAATTCGTGGTATGTGAAATCCTTACACAATTAGGACCGTTGATCGAGGAAGGATCTGAGCCGTCAGATCTGAAGCATCGAAATTTCGGGAGTTGGGAGGACAGAGGTGATTCGCATCGAAAATTCCCGATATGAGAAATCTCGATGCGCTTAGAAGAGTTGACCCCAAGTCATGGAGAAGGATCATATGGTTGGGGAATAAGGGAGGAGCTAGCATGTGCTAGACCCTTGTCAGAATTTTGGGACTCGGGAGTTCGATGGAAGAGAGTTAGGTGACGCAAATCCTCGACACGCAAAATCATAACGTGCCTTTATGTAGGCATACGATCACATCCCGTGGTTGCGTGGAGGAGAATCTCGTGCTTGGTGCTTAGATGCACAGGTAGATTTTATAAGGGATATTTGGATTTGATTGATTGAAGGTTCTAGTTGGGAACTAAAGAGCCAATTCAGCTCGAGAACTAAGACGATCTAGTGACCGAGAGGTCAGCAGACCCTGTCGAGGAAGGGGGGGGGCTGCATCAAAAGGGATCTACAAAACCAACAAGTACCTTCGAGTTTACAGTCCTTAGAGGCAAGCTTCCTCATCAATAGTGGGTTTACCTCATTGACTCGTGATCGATTGAATCTACAAGTTTTCAACATCATATCCTCTATTCACACTTTCTAGATTGTACTAGGTACCTTGGGGTCTATTTTCATCATTGGTGGGTCCCCTTACATCTGTTAGTGGTATACCTCAATGATCAATAATTAGATAGTTTCTACCATGCCTAACATTAGCTCATTTATTCACATGTGGTAGAATCATACCATTTGGGTTTGGGACAAATACCTTGGGTTTGGGGCCACATCACTCATTCATGTTGCCGCTCCCAAGTTATGATGGATTATATCACTACTATATGATTACACTAAATACTATGGGGGCACTATCATTGGTGCTCGAGGTCTTCTTGATATATAATATGACATAAATACACATTTTATTTGCTCGTGGCTATGATGTATCTATTGACATGGATCTATTATGTACTTTTTCATGGCCATGATATTGCATTTCACTTCATGAATCTGTAATATATTGTGTTGGTGGCCATAATTTGTCTCTCTTCTGAACATGGGTATTCCTGCCTTGGGATTATCTATATATACTTGATGTTTGATTGCAAGTACTCCTTGACTTCCTAAACTCTTTGCTTCCTCCTTATGTTTCCTCACGTTGGTGACCATTTTCTCAATGTATTTTGACCATCAGTTCCTCTTCTAACCTCACACAGTAGGAGGCATCTATTACAACCTTATTTTACACCCTAGAGACTCATGGAGGGCCCATTGACGCTTCATGTTGAGAGACACTCTACTGTTATGGATTTTCCTTAGTTTTTAGGATGCTCGTGCTTGAACTATTTGATAGAGAAAAACTAGTCGCTACCCAGCTGATTTGCAGCATGTGGTCGGTTGCTAGCTACCCTACTTCTAGCCCACAATTGCTTATGTAACCTTCTAGATTTAGTGATTCATAAGGATATTAGAGATGGGTGAGTTGGCTATATAATGATACTATCTTTGGAAATCTCAATCCAATCGAGTTCACTGAGTTCTATAGATATAGAAGCCTCTCCTAGCCTCATCCACTATTCTATTGCTAGAAAAACAATATCGTAGATAAATAAAATAAAAACATATGCCAAAATAAAACACATAATATATACAATAAAATAGAGACATAGATATAATTGGTTCACACAGTGTAGGCTACATCCACACGAGAAATTGTCAGGTCCTTCCTTTATTATTATCCAACAAATGAATGGATACAACCTACAACACACCCATTGTAACTTCCTCTTCTTTCTCTCACAGTATCCTCTCTTAGAATACAATATTCTCTATCATATCTAGCTGCATTACAATGCCCTCATACAAAAACAGGTTGCCTTTTTGGGAGAAAACCCTAACACAACTTCTACTGTCATATCTACAACCTTATAATGAATGGTCCAGATTGACTATGAAATTACAATATTTCACAAGGGACCCCCTTCATTCAGAGGCCAACCCTTGAACTACTAGTAGAAGGGGGATATGCATACCTACATATGAATCAGGAAGATAATCAGGCTCCACAAAAAACATCTATATAAGGAAGGAATTCCATGGGAAAGGGGGAGAATAATTAATTGACAGGTACATACTACAACAATTCAGAGAAGCTCTTCTAAGAATTCAGTCGTCATTTTAGGTCGTCCTTGCATGTGTGAGGGATTGGGAGGAGAAATAATAAGGAGCCTTGGAGGAATGCATCAAGACTCAACATAAGACATGTTGTTGTATTCATTTTCCATTTTATTAATATATAGATCTATATGGTTTTCCCCTCTTATTATATTTGTATTCCATGTTTAATACTTTCTTGTGTTAGATCTAATATTGTGGACTTGAGTAGATCAGATTAGATCTAGGATAGATTTGAATTTTCCTAAAGTTAAAGAATTTTTTAGGATTGGTATGTGTTGTCTCTTGTGTGAAAGAAGTAGGTAGCAGGAGATAGAGTTGGATATTTGAAGTTGCATAGGCCAGGACACATAAGGAAAAGAATCAATCTAAGAGGTATGTCATTCTATCTTCTTGCTTAAATATGAACTTATCTAGTTAGATCTAGGGAGAATTGTATAGTATTCTATGTTGCAGTCTGTCATGGATCAAGGGAAGATCCAAGGGAGGTCTTTCTTATTCATATGTTAGATTCATTTGCAACATCCAATATTGTACAAGTGGTCTGTGATCAATTGGTAATCAGTGTTATAGGTCACCAACTGTCTGCTTTGTTTCTGAGTGTATCCTTCTAACACATGACCTGTTGTGAGGTAGGTATAATCTTGGTAAGCTGATTTGGAATTGATTAAACCCTGAGTAGTTGTTCATTGAGGAGATAATCATATAAAATACCTCCATTTTCCCTGTATTCTATTCATGAGAGATGGTCGGGCCCAACATATGTTTTCCTGGTTTAACTACTACCTCAAAATCAAATTTTGAAAAAGAAGCAGCCATCAACATATTCTCCTTCCCAGCACTGGCTTATTGACCAAATATTTTAGTGTCGAGTGGTTAGTATGGAATTTTAATGGGATATTGAGTAAGTAATGTTGGAACTTTTATAGGGCATAGACCATTTCTAATCCTTATCACTCTGTTGTCATATAATTCTTATCCAAATATAATATCTTCATGATGGAAAAATAGACTTGGTGATCAATGTTTTTGTCGTTGGGCTGTGTGAGCATTGCACCAAGTGAAATTGAGGATGTGTCCACATGCACATGGAATATCCTAGTCCAATTGGGGAATATGAGGATCACTGCAGTCACTAAATAATCTTTCATCATGTCCAGCACCTCCTGGCATTCTTATGTCTAGATATACTTTGTGTAATTGCGCAGTAGCTTCTCTAGAAGAATAACAATCTTCGTGTAATGCCATATGAATAGTATATAATACATCATGTGGCCAAAAGTGGGATATAGTTCTCAAAAAGTTGTGGGAACAAAGATATCCAATATCGTGAGATATTTTTCTTGATCTACTAGCAATCCTTCCTTACATACCACATGTCCCAAAAACATCCTGAATGGTGTACATATGATGCATTTTTTCAATTTCAAGGAAATATATAATTGTCGGCACCTATCCAACATCAAACATAGATCCTACATATTCTTCTTCAATAGGATGAACACCATCTAGTTATCTAAGTACACCTCCATAAATTTATGTATGAAATCCTTAAAAGATGTCACCACAATTATGGAAAACACCACAGATGCATTCTTTAGGCCAAAGGGCATTACTATGTATGCAAATGAGACCCATTTTGTTGCAAACATTGTTTTATCTTGGTCTTCTTCTGCAATATGCACCAGATGATATCCTAATAACCCATTTGTGAATGAGTATGCCTTGCACCCACCTATGTTTTCCAGTAGCTCATATATAAATGGTGTTAGAAAGGGATCATGTACTCATGTCGAATTTAAACTGCGTAGTTCTACAAAAAATTGTAGATCACACGTCTTCTTTGGTTGCACCACCATCAAGGTAATACAATCTAAATCTGCCACAGGGACAATGATCCTTGCCTCTATAATTCAATCCAAATCCTTCACACCATTTCCCTATACTTTGGGTTTAGTTTATAAGGTCTCCTTTTGATTGAATTAGCATCACGATTCAATTGAATCTTCATTTCTCCAAGGGACCCCACAATCCCTTTCATTTCTGAAAAAATCCTCGGAAATAGGTCTTCATATTCCTTCAACAAGTCTACCACTTGTGTCACTATATCCTAGTCTCATTAGTCACCAATTACAACCATATTAGGTGTTTCTTCTATGCCTATATTGTTTTTATTCATTTTTAGGGGTTGGTTATAATCCAATGTAGTTCTACAAGAATATTTCCCTTGGATGGCACATTCACCCACTATTTTGTTGATATGTATTCCCTCGGGGTCCTTTTCCTAAGCTTCATCACTGTCAATATTTCAATAATGTACCACTTGTTTCAACTTTTCCATCGGTTTATGATATGCACAAAAAACTTTATGTGTGGTTTCCTTGGGATACCTATGGAATATGAAGTTCTTGACTCTTGATAATGCCTCCCTCTGCACTCAAATTCCCGATGTGAATTTAAAAGTTGCGTAGAACTACACACTTACCTTCTCCTAGTCCCATGTTTGTCTCCTTGTCTCGTATTGGATTTACCATCTTCTAGGTACCATATCCATGGTGTGGACAAATCTATGGACCCATTGTGTGCTAGGAATATTCTTGGATGTCCAACGCCTTTCACATAAATAAATGTTCTCCTGAGGGTCTTTAGTACCTATGTATGAGTTCATCAATTTAAATTCTATTATGGAATGAAATCTGACTTTTATGTACTATACCACATGCCCATTCCTACATATTTGCATGTTGTGTCACCCACCAATGCACATGTTTCCCTTTGACTACTACATCCATGGCCTGCATCCTCTAGGTCTCAGACACCAATCCTTCCATCTGTGATAGTTTTAAAAATGCAAGAGAAAAAACAATATTTCAAAACATAGCAACAACACATAAATCATGACATGTGATTTACCCTGGAAAAATCAAACCGATAAAAATCAAACAATAGATATATTATTCCCTCTACCAAACCTGACCATGCTATCCAAGTGATCCTTCACCACTCATGCCCTAACATATTACAATGGAGTATCACCAGTCTTTTGAAAGATTTTATTACATGTAATCCATGGTCTCTAAAACCATGGGATACCAAAACCATGTGCCTAAAACTGCCATTCTTGACCTAACAATTTTGACTCTTTCACTCATTCAAGTTTAACCTAAGATCCTTTCCTTTGAACTTGATTTGGGGTTTTTCTTGACCAAATATGATCAAACTGTCAAGTGAGTATACATTTCTCACCTCTAGGCCCTACCCCCCTCAAATTTTATAACCAGGGTATCTAGGAATCCAACATGTCCCTCTCATCACCTAGGTCCACCTCTAGAATTTACTGGTAATTTATGAGGGGTATGCATGCCTAAAAAGGTCTTAAATTTGTACGCTCATTTACATGCAATAAAATTTTCAACTCCATATATGTGTGTGTGTGTGTGTGTGTGTGTGTGTGTGTGTTTATTTTTCTATCTTGACACGTATGTCACCATCCTCTCAACTTCACACATCTGGTGCTCTCTTCGTGCTTCCAAAATCCTGTGTTGTAGACAACTCCATCTCCCACAACTTCTCTCAATTGTGTTTATTTCACATGGTAAATATTAGTGAACCCCCCCCCTTGAAATACCCAAACTTGATTGTATTGTACATGGTTGAAAAATAAATGAATTATCATTGAATACATGGGTCCAAGGGACTTCATGAGTATCTCATCAAAATGATTGTTTTCCTTCTTGCGATCTACCCTTTATCGTCACAATATTATAGTTAATAACTTGTACTGATCCTCCATTCTTATATCCACCACAAATCGAAGAAAAATAAAACACAAAACCCCAACCATGCACCAATTCATTTTGGATCATATTCTAGACACACTTCCATGCCTCTCGGGAAAATACTGGTGCTACAATCTCAAAGATTGGTGCCATCATGAAAGATAATGATGTAGGGTTTTTCATTTTCTACCACCAAAACCATAATTATATCCTCTTTTGCATGACCATCATAGAGATATGTTGTCCACAAATAAAACAACTGTGCCTTCACCTAGACGTAACTCCCCATGCATGGATTTGATCTAGCCCACTAAATTTGACAGATTATAATACACAAACCCATGCATCCTCAAATCACACAGTGGGGACTAAAAAAATATGCCTCCTTCATGCGACCTAAAGAACTATAGTCCACTCAGTAAGTAGTGATTTGTCTAGATATACTCAAGCTATCACTCTTGGCCACCTCCTCTGCACATGAAATTCTGCATCTTCCCACTCTGATCCATCTCATCTCCATATGGATCATCCATGCATCGCTCCTCATGGGATTTCTTCTGTTGAAACCCTATCTATGTACTCCAATAACTATGTCATTGGGCACTCCATATTTCTTCATCATCTTCTGCAATACCAAAAATATACCATGTCTATCACAGGCCCAAAACAAGCCAAAAACTTAGCAATTAAGTCGTCTCCTTGAAGATAAAATTTGGTTCTAATACCAAATGATAGTTTTAAAAATGTCAGAGAAAAATAATATTTCAAATCATAGCAACAACATATAAACCATGACATGCAATTCACCTTGGAAAACTCAAACCAAAAAAAAAAAAACAATAGATCTATTAGTCCCTTGACCAAACTCGACCAAACTAACCACGTGAGCCTTCAATTCTGACCTCCTGACACATTAGAATGGGATATCACCATAATTTTAAAGGATTTAATTGTGTGTAATCCACGTAATCTAAAACCACATGATACTAAAACTATGTCACTAGTACATTGGACCCATTTTCGGACAATTTATCGACGCATTTGCGTCACAAAAACGTCAAGCTTATAATGAATGCATCAACCTAAGTTCATCATTAGACACTTTCCACAATATTGAAGAACATGCGATCTACAATCTTCCAACACCATTTAAGACGATACATTCGGTTGAATTATCGACACAAATTGTGTGTAAATAGCCACAAAATTTCATCTAATGATCGATAAACCTTGGTCGAAAGAGCAACGTATAGTTGTCTATCGTTCGATGTATGTTTGTCGATCGTTTGTTGTAAGTTGTTCGATTGTTTGGCATATGTTTTTCGCTCTGTCGATGTATGTTTTTCAAAAGTGTGTGTAGATAGCCACAAAATTTCATCTATTGATCGACAAAGAGTGGTGTACGTTGGTCGACCGTTCGATGTATGTTAGTCAACGTGTGATATATGTTTGTCGAAAGAGCATGTAAAGAGAAACAATAGTTTGTTTAATGATCCACTAACTTTGGTCGAAATATTGACATACATGGGTCGATAGTTCAACATCTTGTGTGTCGATCTATTGACGCAAGTTTGTCGAAAGAGCGTATAAAAAGAAACAAAATTATGTCTAATGATCAACCAATATTGGTCAAAATATCAATGTACGTGTCCTTATACCTTGATTTATACATCACAAGAATGACAAACATACATCAAAATATAATCTATATTGTTCGAAAGAGGGACCTATGTTGGTCGATAGATCAATGTATGTTTGTAGAAAAATAATGGAAAATGGTGTTGCAAGTCTGATCACAGTGTCTGCATAAGATTTAAAAATATATATATTATGAGGACTTACCATTGAGTATCAACATTCGGAAATAATTTACAACCTACCATATGCTCATATTTTAAAGACCTTTTTAGGCATGTTGCTAGTAGTTTAGCATTTTTCAAAATGGAATTGATGCATTCTTTCGTAGATCTGTATTAAGCTTCTCAATACAACCAGGACATGATGATGAGTAAGTAGGACATTTTATGGTGATGGCTAGTGGGCACCACCCACTTTTTGGGATTCGAGGACACAATTATGAGTAAGGGGGACATTCTTTGGTGATTTCTAGTGGGCATATTGTAGTCACCCTAGTCTCTGCGATCAATCCCACAAAAACCAGGCGTCTTCCCACAGAGTGCATAACAACAAAATACTAGTTTAAAACACAAATTAACTATTAAAAAATACCACAAGGGATTTACTCATATAGGAAAATAAAATAAAAAATAAAACTGATGGATAGAACATAAAATATCTCCATTAATCAGAATAGAAATTTATTACAACCATACTAAACCCTTTTTTGTTGTTTTCTTTTACCCTTTATATTTTCATTCCTAGGCTACTGAAACGTTCAGACCCTTCGACTTCTCCCAACCATTTCTTTTTTTAATTTTCTTGGATAGTTACACTATCCCCTTTTCCAAAAGAAATTTCTAACTGTTTAAGTTAATGAGATTTAATGGATTTAAAATACACCCGTGCATGTTGCAACAATTGTGTTGTAGAAATTACAGTGTTACAAAAACTGTGTTGCGACAACTATTCCAGCGCAATGTTGCAACAACATAAACATGTTATAGCAATAATAACATCTTTCAATATCTTCATTTTTCATAATTAGGCATTGGAGATTACCTGAGACTACAACAATTATGTGAGATTATAAATGTATTTATCACAAAAGAGAAAGGAAAGGAATTAACTATCCACAACTAAAGTTTAGGAATATCATTCCTACAACAATTATATGTGCATGTGTAGTCCTTTCTTCTTGCAATAAACCATTGCATGGTCGTCCCTGAACCCTGAACCCTTTTGCATTTTTTTCTTCCTGCCTTTATCTTTTTGTTTCTTGACAACTTAAACCTTCAGACCCTTCAACTTCCCCCAACCATTTCTTGTTTTTATTTTCTTAGATAGTTACATGGGCCCCTTTTCCAAAACTATTTTCTAGTTATTTAAGTTAATGATATTTAATGATCGTGTCCACTTAAACAATTAATTTTCCCCTAAAAACTTGACATGCCACTTGTCACTAGATATTTACCATACATGTGGAGTTTAAAATTAAAAATTAGTAGCTTTAAAATACGCCCGTGTGTGTTGCAGCAACTGTTACAACATGTGTTGCAACAACTATTTCGTCATAGAGTTGTAGCAATTTTTTCAGCACATTGTTGCGACAACTGATATTTCATGTCAGCAACATAAACATGTTATAGAAATAATAACATGTTGCAAGATCTTTAGTGATAATAATTAGGGATTGGAGATTATTCATTATTTAGAGGAAATCAACCATCAAGTAATAGTTGGGCAGAAGGAGGAGGCTCAACAAAGGTATCTCCATTGGGAAATTAAAATGATAATCCTAACCAAAATAGTGGTTGTGTAGGTAAGTTATAAAAACCAATTTTATAAATGAGGTTAATAGCACTACAAAAAAAAGATTAAAAAAAATATAAAATATAAAATATAAAAAAAACTAGCACATGAACCTGACACACAATTCGAAAGGTACAAATCCAAGGGAAGCAGACACTTCAGATGTCTTATTTAAAGGAAGATAATTTTTTCACTCAAACTCATTATTGTGTATTTTAATGCAACACTAGAAACATATATAGGTTTACTATGATAGGAAAAACAATAATCTTTAGAATAGCCTGGATGCTTAATGCAATAGACAATACTATTTTTGTTGGTAATTTCTGGAGCGAACAATGGCCATTTTCACACTATTAAATTGGGGTCTGGGACCTTCCTACAAAATCAAAATATCANGGAAAAACAATAATCTTTAGAATAGCCTGGATGCTTAATGCAATAGACAATACTATTTTTGTTGGTAATTTCTGGAGCGAACAATGGCCATTTTCACACTATTAAATTGGGGTCTGGGACCTTCCTACAAAATCAAAATATCACATTTTCTAGGTTCAGTATGGTGTATTTTGTTGTATAGTTTCAACAAAATAAAGTTTTCATTTATTTTCCAAAAAAACAAAAATTGGTTGCTACTTTGCAATTTACTAAATCTAACTAGTCATTATATGTGAAAACAAAAAAATTGTCTAGTTAACAAGTACTATGCAATGGTAGAAGGATTATTCATAGATGGACAAAAAAATAGAAAACAAATAAATGCTATCTAGACAATAGTACATCCATAATGACTGCAGAACTGAGCAAGTGCAACTTGATTGGTTGGTTCCAGTGATTATTGAATGATGGAAGGATACTTCCTTGGGGCCTGTGATGATATTATTTCCAATGAAGTTACCAAAAATTCCTTGGGATGTATAATTTATTTGAATGGATCCTCCTCTTTCTCGACATGCTCGATATGAGMATTTTTGYTTATGTCGTGGAGGCAATAAAAATGTATCTTTCATTTCTGCTTGAAATATTTACWTACAATTTTTTTTGGGACAAATATATTTATATATATCATAAAAAMTGATATTCACAATCTCATACCATATGACATAATGTGAATTGTGTAGTGTGAAGAAATGATGGATTCCATTTGTAATATGTGACAACTTAAGACTGAAGGACCAAAACTACAAAGAGTTAACAACTACAATTAATAATCAAAACTCAGAGTCCCAACAATACAAAAGAATATAATTAACAATAAACAACATACATGATATTTGATCAAGTTTAAATTGACAAACATTACAATTCAAGTATAAATTTAAAAATCCAAATTGGATGGAGTCTAATAGACAATTGTCTAGTAATTTAATTCAAAACCCAGCTATGTGTAGTCTTATGACTTATCCATTTCTTTTTCTCTTTTTTATTTTTTTTAAGATGGCATAGTACATACCTGTAGGATGCCTGTAGAATGCCATATCTGCCCACATGCCCCTTTGGGAAGATATGGCATCCAACAAGCCTGTAGGATGCATGTTATTTGTCTGTTGGAGAGGCATTTTGGATATTTTTTGGGATCTGCGCCAAAAATAAGTCGAAGGGTAAAAGGAAATTAGAACATGGACCTGAGTGCGTGATGGGACCGAACTTCAAGGATTCAAAGAGTGTGACAAAAGGATGCACAATGGAGCAACGCGCAAAAGGTGAAAAACGGTTATAAACCATTGGGTTTTAGGGGACACTTTGTCCACTTTTGTAACAATCTTAGCACTATTTTTATGTATAAATATGTAAAAGGTTTCTTTGGTGTGGGTGTGTATGGTACGTTCAACCTATGAAAAGTTCCTAGTGCTTTTTGGGTAAGGGAGTTGAATAAAGGAAGAATTATGAGGTATGACCGAGGAGTGAACTCGCACTGCAAAAGAATGACTAGGTAGGTTTGGGGTGATGTTACTATTTCATATCTTGTAGCCCAGTGCACAGTTGTAAGAAAACTATTAATGAATAATATAAGAATCCAGTCATTGTGGACGTAGCCCAAGTTGGGTGAACCACATAAATACTATGTGTTATGATGTGTTTGCAATTTATGATATTTTATTATATATGTTGAATGTATGGCTCACATATGATGTTATAATCTCACACATAGACTATGTTTAATGATAAAGTAACTATTAGGCTATGGGAAATGCACACATGAGTATATGGTAGAAAGGACAGGAAATATGCCTCACTTCCCCTAATCATTATAGAACCTTGGTTCCTGTGGCCCCTTCTAGATGCCTTAGGTGAGACTTCACTTTCTCTGCAGGTGATGCCGAAAGGGTCGGTATCTAAGGGTTTTGTTGGTATTTGAATTAGTAACCCCGGGTTTCTCCCTATGTGCCAACACTCTCCTAATAATGATATGTTCTTGTTCTATTCTAAAATGAATGAGTTGTAATGCATGGTCCATTTGGACCATTATCTCATATATGGGGAACATTAGGGACAATTTTGTACTAAGGTTAAATAAAAATATTCATATAAGGATGCAACATCAATCAAATTAGCTCGGGATAAACTAAGAAATGAATCAAACTTAGTACAAAAAACTTTAAAATTGGAACTCACTTGTTTCCTACCATCTGATTTATCAATATTGTTGTTAATGTTCATTGACTCAATCATTAACATGAGAAAGAATTCCACATCATTGATTCCTATGAATAGGCATTTATGCACATTGAACATTGAAAAACATCAATGTTTAGGGAGAACATAAAATGCCACATCAAATTACATTCAATAATCTCTAAAAACAATATCATTAAATGGATAATAGGAATAATTTAATGAGCTCCTCTTGGTTTCAATAATAAATTATTCTCTACTAAACATGGCCAACCATGTGAAGGTGGAAGCTCATTTGGCCCCTCCCTCCCCATCACATCACTCTCAATTCCCCATACCCAATCATGCATAGTAATTTAAACAAAAATTGTACAACTGATAATTTATATTAATAAATTTTGTTCTCAAAATATTTACAATCATTTCCTTTTTTGTTTCTTCTTTTTCATAAAAGTATTCAATAAATCGTCAGTAACATTTCCTTGAACCCCTTCAACTGTTAGATCCTCTTCTGGCCGCATTGCACGACTATGCGTCATCTCTACCATTGTACTACTTCTAGTAGTACGATGTAATAGTGGTTATTTATGCAATATAGGTGCATCCACCACAAAAACAAAAAGCGTTAAAAGGAAATGTTATTTATTTTTATTCATACCAATCTTTCATTAATAAAAATACCATGACTAAGTTTTTTAATTGGAGGAGTAGTCGAAACCATTTGTTGGGTTGTCATCGGTTCCTCTCCTCTCTTAGCAACAACCTCATCTACATGCTTTTCCATTGAAACAATAAATGTTATAAGTACACCATTTGCAACTAAATATTACTCATTTTCAATATATACAATTGATTTTAAAGAGACATACTGTGATGGGTCTGCACACCACTAGAATAATGGGGTTCCTATCCAATACCGACATTGTTTTCTCCTTGCAAGTGTTCTAATAGAATGGAATACAAATTCTAATTACCCACCCAAGTCCTCACCCTTAACAGTGGTATTGCATAGGATTCATCATTGGATGGATTGTGGACTTACAAACCAATTACTCAAGAGGAGAATTGAACTTTGTTGACCTACTAAAAGAGGGCTCCAATGTATCCTAGTTTAAGTTTAATATTCCTTTATTATTCCATGCCTCCAACCAGGGAGTATAGATTCTGCCTCGCAGTCAATGATCATTGACCGCGTATTAGTTGGTTCATTTTAGTATATTACTTAGTGCATTTTGGTACCCTTTAAAAAAAATTCCCAATGTTTTGAAAAAATGATTTATAATTTTAATTATTTTGAAAAATAAATAATATTTTGTATTTTTCTATTTCATAATATGGAATTTGGAAATTGTAATTGGGCTAGGGGTTGTGATGTGAATTTATTATCCATGGTATGTTCATTTTTTTCCCACTATTTGTCAGAAATAATAAATAATTTACAAATATAAAATTTATCAAATGGTCACGTACATGGTAAGTTATTGTGGTTGTTGCAATCGATGTATTCACTGCATTTCTCTACTTGCTACAACCAATGTTATGTCATATATGCCAGTGCCTCACCACAAGCTGGAAACCTATGCTCCTCACCGCCTGGAACCCTCACATAAATCATTCTCTACCAAGTTATATTAAATACACAGTACTTCAACTACAACACAGTTTCATGTCTTTGCTCATGCCCAGAAACAAGAGCTCCTTGCAGTGCCCCAGAGTCTTCGATATCGACCCTTCCATCGACAAAAATATTATCCATATTCAGGTAGTTTTGTGTACCACGGACTAAGATACAACTATTATCCCTCTTCATCTTAGCCAGGAACCACCCACAACTACAACAAATAAGCCCTTACACAACACATTATATTACATAAGTAATATTACTACAACAAATAATGATCCCGATCGATACAACTTCATGAAAGTATGATAGTCCTCATTGAGATAACTTCATGCAAGTTCGAGTTTCCATCTCCGTGTTGTCTAATCTTGATGTTCTCCGTTGAGGTACACGATACATGTATGAAAGAACAAAACAAAGACATATGTTTGGGATTTTTTTAACATGCATGAAAGAACAAAGACAATTTTTCACTATAAGCACTCATTATACCAATGTTATTGCAAATAATATAGATTTATAAAATTAAAAACATATATCTTATTCATAACAAAATCTAAGCATTCCTCAAGCATGATTCATATTCATTGCAAAAAGTTTGCAACGATGTAAATATTAAAATGTTCATTCTTTATTTCATAAAATTTAAATCAATTTTAAAATAGACTAATATGTATATTTCTTCTCATTTACTAACTTAGCCACATACATAATGAAGTGGAGATGTTCTGCTTTAAAATTTAATAATAGAAGCTAAACTAGGACCTTTCCTATTGGTTGTTTCTTGTAGACTAGAAACCTACAAGAAATGACTAGCAAAAATGTTGCTAGTTTCTTGAGAAATAATTTTCCCATCCAAAAACAACAATAGGTGCCATAAATGGGCTTATGTCATGGTTATGCTTTTGGGATGAATTTTTTTCCAAAAACACCGCTCTTAGGTGAGGTTACCGATAACATAGATCCAACACTCGTTCATCCATACCTATGTTCCTATCAAACGATCAATAAGGTGGATGAGGAAATCCAAGTAATTATTTTAGAACTATATCATTTTGGTGGTAAGGAATCCAAATACACCAAGACCTTGGACCATAAGGTGGATGAGGAAATCCAGGATGTCATTCTATAACCAAATAATTTTGGTGGTAAGGAATCCAATTAGTACACCAAGAGCTTGGACCTGTACTAACATCTCAAGGAACTAATTGCATGACTATAGCAGAAATGCAATGCCCTCATCATTTCCATTTGGGATTCCAAAGTTGAATATGGACAAACTGAGGAAGAGGCTGAAGAGGATGAAGAAGAGCAAGTTTCTCACTATAACAAAGAGAAAGGGACCCCCACACACTCTAATTTATTTGGACGTGGAATCTTAGGATGATATCGAGGTATTAACTTATTTGATTTATTTTTTATCGCATACTTTGATTAGAAGGTCAGTTAAGGGCCCTATTGGATTCTTTTTTATGCTTAATTTTAGATAGTTTATACTCCATTGTTTTTTAAATCCCAAACTTTTAGTGGATGCAACACACTGCTCACAAATGTTGTAACATAGTACAATAATTTAATTGGCTCACACCATCAAACCGAGATGTATATTGAAAAGGGTTTGAACTCATAATTTGGGGAATTTAGCTTGATATTTCTTTGTGAACTTGGTGTAAGTAAGTTTTGAGAAAAGGATTGATCCCAAAAATAAGAAAGGGTAAATAGAAAATGTGAATATTCATCCTTCTCTAGGTCTCTCAGAGTCACACAATTATCCAACGAGGCAATCTCAAATTCACATAAATATTCACAAGGCTCTCTTAGCTGCTTGAGCTAGAATATGTATCATCCCAAGTCCAACCATCAATAGGTAATTCGAGAGTGCTCACCGAACCTACATACCACCTCCAGTAAAGGAATTCCAATCAATTAAGGTATTTTGGATTCATTTTCCAATGATCATTTATGAGCATGATTGAGATCCCTATCGTTCCTCATGCCTTAGAGGGAGGTTTATGTTCCTCGTAGCCCTGTTGTTCCTCTTAGTGAACTACCATGATTTAGAGCTAGATTTTACAAAGTGTGGAAGGCGAAAAGTGCATACAGTTCAAGAATCTACAAATAGTAAATACCAAGATAGAACAACCACAACAAGAGATAAATTTACTGATTTTGGTGGCATTGTTGGTCTACCTGGGGTCTCCTTTGACACTCAAGTTAGGTCCTCTTGTGTTTCTCTCTATTTGTCCTCTTTTGGAGGGGATAGGGTTATCACTCCTCTTTTGTCTTTTGGAGTCTGGGTCAGTCCAGTCAGAAATCGATATTAGGGTCTTTCTAGGGTTGTCATTCCTCTTTTGTCTTATGTAGTCGAGGTTGAGTCGGTCAGAAATCATTGTCAGGATCAGGGTCTCTCTATATTGGGGTCAGGTTTTTGTTTGGCTTGCCTTACATTTTTTTTCATTTCATAATTTATACAATATATATAATATATTATATAAATTAGGTAATTTATACAATGTATACAATATATTATATTAATTATAAATTATGTAATCTATATAATATATTATATATATTGTATAAATTACCAAATGCAAACAAATGTAAGTGAAGCCCGAAAGGGGGTATGGTATGTATAACCACTAACCCACATGTCTCTTAACTAGTATAACAATGATGACTGCAATGACAATAACAATATTGATGATGATGATGATTATGATGATTATGATCATGATGACGATCATGACGATGACAATATTGATGACGGTGGTGATCATGATGATGATGATGACGACCATGACGATGATGATAATGACAATGATTGATGACGATGATGATCATGATCAGAATGATGATGATGATGATGATGATATATACGATAAATACAATGGTGATTATGGTGATAAAAATGACGAGGAGGATGACGAAGACAATGAAAATGATGATAATATGATGATGATCATGACAATCGTAGTGATGATGATGATGATGACAATGATGATTATGACGATGATGATGATGAAAACAATGAAAATGACGTCAATGATGATGATCATTATGACATTGAATATGATGATGTTGTTGTTGTTGTTGCTGATGATGATTGTTTTAACATGGAAAATATTTGTTAAACTTTTCTAATTTATCGCAAAAATTACCTTAACCCGACAATTTTTCGTCACCTCAAAACTTCCAATCTGTTACACACCTATGTGTCACACTACCAAATGTTGCACTTGAGTGTCATAAGTGTCACAACTATTATACACCTAAGTGTCACACTTAAGTGTCGTAAGTGTCACAACTATTATACACCTAAGTGTCGCACTACCAAATTCCACACATAAGTGTTGAACTTAAGTGTCTCACTTTACCAAGTGTCACAATTTGGTCACCATGAGAAAGTGTATGTCATAATCCCTAGACAAGTTGAAGAAGAAACCTATCAGTTGGCGGTCGAAATATTACCTTTTTCCTTGATATTTTGACCTTGTTTGAGCTTCATCACCCCCCTATCCATATAAAAGGAGGGATAAACCCTGATCATAACTCCCCAAGTTGTTTTTTGGGGTTGTTTCAAGGAGATTTCAATTGGTTAAGGAATTGGTTCTAGCTACCTCCTATTCAAGGCAAGGCCAATATTGTTGGTTCAGCCAAATCCTCATGTGACCACACCCTCTCCTCAAAACTATCCTATGGTTGTGATCCCTCAAATCACATATAAGGAGGAAATTATTGAGAGAAAGAGGAGATAACTTAGAGAATCATACCTATGATTTTGCAACATTCAAGGGATTAGAGAGGAGAGCTTGGAGGAGATGTTGCAACATCGAGATTGATATTGTAAGTGATTCACTATTGATTTCTTTCCGTTAATATATAACTTGTCTTATTCCCTTCATGAATATTTGTTCACTATATGCATGTATATTTTTGTCTAATTGTTATAGCCCTAAAATTCCTTACCTATGCATACATGGCATTGGCCTTTCTACTTACACAATTTGCCAAATTACTGCTAAGGATCTCTCTTTAAAAAACCATTTTTGGAGCATGTACGCACCCTGCTGCACTACTGCCCGTGTACACATGCATGTTTCATACTAGACAACCCACGTATATATGCAAGATGCATGTTAAACATCTCGCGTTTACCTCCAAAAGTTGCAAAAAATAAAAATTTGCAAGGAATTTTGCGGAGTTTACGAGCTATCGAGGGTTTCCCAACCAATTCACCCATTGTAGCCCATCCCCAAACCAAATAACCATCTTTTGGCCATATAAAAATAGTTTTGGGGGTCTCATTCCATAATCAAGCATTAGAACAGAGAAACTCTGCCAAAATCCCTTCCCCTTTTAGCCCAAGCTTTGCATCCCTTTCTGAGATTTGGCCTCAACATTCCCCCTCCATCCCTCTCCCTATACAATCCCTTCCTTATTTCCCAAGGAGATCAATTGATTGTGAGAGGAATTACAAGAATGATGCACTTGGAGCAGTAGTAAGAGGATCTAGGACCATGTTCACAGAGCATCTGTCGATAAGAAATTTGTAACTTTTTGTAATCTTCACATCTGAATAAAAGAGTTATGTTCCTATCCCAATTATTGTGTTTTTTGTGCTTAATTGATTAATGCATTTACATTTATATCTGCACCCTAACATTGATAAGTAGAGATAGAATATCTTGTAGCTTTGTTGTCTAAATTGTTTGCAGGTCAGCTTTGGGAGGAGACCAACAGTCCAAGAAACTACAAAGGTGAAGGAGGTCTACACCAGGTGAAAGGACCTAAGGTACATCCTAATTTCCTTCTCTTTTCTTTTAAGTTCAGATTGTTTGGGGTATTTCAGAAATAGAACTGTGTTTTAAGGGAGATCAATGCTCTGCCTATACTTTGACCCAGTATAGTAATAGGGGGATTTTCTCTGCTAGACGAATTAGTGACTCCACTAGGGAGTCTCTCTAGGGTCTTAGTGGGAGGGTTTTTGGTTTTAATTGGTTTTATCAATTTATTTTTAAGTTCTTTCAGGTTTACTAAGTCATTTTAGGGTCTCTGGTTACCTTCCAGGTGCCTATCAGCTTTCCCTTCCCAGTGAGTCTGCCAAGTCTTTTTCTTTTTTGAAAAATCTCATAGGTGTATGCGCTCTACTTTGGCTCAGCCCACATACATACATATTCTACACAATAGACAACTCGTATACATACACAGACTACTGGTGCAACAACCTACGTCTCTGTGTCTTGAAGGTGTTTTAAAAAAAAGAGGAGTTTTTTCTCTTTCTTGACAGAATCTTTGGGGCTTCTCGAGCTTTCTTGGACTTTACAGAGTCTATGTTAGTGGTCTTAGCTTGGGTTAAATATTCGGTTTTAACTTGTTTCTTGGTTTTATTTTGTTTTCCCTAGAGGTTTATAGTGAACTTTCAAGTTTTAGATCCTCTTTTGGTTTATTTTGAATCCCTGTGTTTACGTAGTTGTCCTAGGGTCTCTGTCAATCTTGAGTTTTGTTTTCTCTTTATCTTGTTTTATGCTTTGAAAAACAAAAACAAAAAAAATTACTTTGGTTTCTCTTGTTAAAGCATTTCAAAAAATCAGAAAATAATTTTTGCATTTAGTTATGCCCTAGTTTGGTAGAGTAGTGTTGCAAAAAGAAAAGAGTTTCAGTTTTAAAAGTTCCTCCTCATTTCCCTGAAAGCATAAGTAGTTTTTCATTGTGAAACAAAAAGTTCTTTTAGGAAATTTTCAGTTATAGGATCTTGAAACATTAATTTGAAAAGTTGACATTCACAAATATTTTACAAGCCTTTGCTTTAAATTCGAAGTATCTAGTTTGCATTTGATATAAATGCTTTAATGTTTTCTTCGTTTTCGTCTCTTCCAAATACCACCAGTTGCATGTTCACATCCTTTGAGTAAATCAAGTCCATAAAACTAATGCTTAATTTAAAATCTATTATACTTTTTGTTTGTAGGGTTCACCAACTAGTTTAGGCTTTTAGGGCCTTGAAATAGGTGTGAAGAGGAAACTCTTCAAGGTCATTTAAAACAAACATTGGAGTCTGAGATAGGAAGTTTATAAAGTACATCATCGTAAGAGTTATTCAGGACCCCCCTCTAACACAGGGGCTAAACACGAGGTCGCGTAAGGAATGGTAGAAGAGATAACCCCTCAAAGTTGGACCGAACGTAGTGGGGATTGTATATTGAGGGTCTTTCTCAGGAATAACATTGATCGCATTTGACTACAGAGAACTGTGGACCTCGAATCCGTTTGAGATCCTCAATTATCTTCCAGACCAATTTCCTTTAGTACCCTTGAAGGGCTTCATACTTTGTTATCTTGCTCATTACAATCAACCTGACTATCGACTGTACTCACCTGGTAACTAATTGTGAGTTGGAAACCTAGTTGCCTATTTTTACAGACTTACACAGGTGCCTGCGGGGGTATACCGAGGTACCTAGGACAGATGTTGGATCACTCTTTGTAGAGTATACATGGATGTACTTCCGTGTTCGAATTGCACTTGCACCGGTAAGTTTCTCTAGTGTCGATTGGGATAAATGTCCTTCTGACTAGTTAGTTGTCTACTTGATTTGTCTTTAAGAACTTTTAGTGTGTGCTCTGTGTTTCATGCTAGTCAAACCTTACTATGTCGGTTGATAATTTCACAAGGTGGAAGATCAAAAGCTCCTCCATTCACGTAGGCTTCAGGGCCTGTCATCGATTACTTTGGAGCCACCTCCACCACCTTTGAGGCATTGGCTAGATCAAGAAGGATCGTTCCAAGCGACCAGGTCACATGAAACTGTACCCAAGCTAGATATGAGAGGATACTTTCCAGTACCAGAGGAATCTATTGTTAGATATTATTTTCGGGATTAACTGCGTAGTGTAAGTCATTAATCTATGACCCCTATTCATGAGTATTAGTTGCAAATGACCTACACTACGCAGTTAATCCCAAAAATAATATCTAATATCTTGCACTGCGAAAGCCCCTATATGCTTAGAATCTATTGTTTCTGACCTTGAGACCTAGGGTTTCAAGACAACAAACCCTCTAATCACCGACTTATCAATGTCGCTTCTAATCCAGATAGTCCCTCCTAAGGTGACATCTTCTGAACATCAGTTTATTCGGCAAGTGGCGATGGAAGAAAATGTTGCTACTTCGTCAGGGAGTCCTCTTACTCCCATCATGACTGCCACTGGAGGGGGCATGTTACCTCCTCCCCCACCTCCTCCTATCAGGACCATGATTGTCCCGACACCCACAACTTTAGGAAGTAGTTCGATTCCTTCTACGGCTTCAGCCACTGTTCCCTTTATTCAGAACGCGTCAAGTGCTCTCTTCTCATATGAGATGCCTAGTTTTGACTCGAACTCAGTTATCACATACTCTACTATACAAACCATCGGTTTGGGGGTAGGGAGATCTAACGCTCCCTTGCATGGATCTGTTGTGGGTACCACTACCCCGTTAAATGTTATTCCTTACGGTGGGGGTCACATACCTCCTCCAGTCCCTTCGCTCGGTGGCACGTTTCAGTAGCCGATCGTGCCTAATGCTAATTATAATATGTTCAGTGGAGGCAGCTTGGGACCTTCATCCTACACAACGTTGGTGGGATCTATGTCATTTTAATTGTTTGTTGCATTTGGAAATAATGTTTTTTCCTCATTTTATTTCTCAACTAGGGGAAGACTAGCTTTGGTCAACAAAACCTTGTTCAAGGTGTCATTCCTTCGCAGGGAGCGATGATAGGAGTACACTCCACAAAAGGTATTTGGAATACTTGGCAGGGATCATTTCCCTCGTAAGGGATGTTGATCAGAGGAAACCCCTTCCATATTCAATGGAACCTTGGGAAATTTTCAATACCTATTCCAAGAGGGTTGACTAGGGGCATCCCCAACCAAGGTCCTTGGAACACTACACGGGGAAAAATCATTGTGCAAGCTATGTCATCTAACTTCGAGAATCAATCGCTGATGCAAGAACAAACAAAGGTTCCTTTTGCTAGTCAAGGCCATGGTTTCTACCAAAACCCTGGCTAGCATTCCAACTGTTCCTGGAAACCTGGTGCTAGTCAAAATCCAGGTCCAACTTTTCATGTAAATACTCCACAACCGAAACTACCCTTTTTGGAAACATTGCATTTTCCATAC
>ML834693.1:64393-81676 GCA_009831015.1 Picea engelmannii
GAATGTACACAGTGTGTAATCAAAAACTCCCAAGGCTAACTAGTAGACTGAGGGAAAGAAGAAACAAAAAAATAAAAAGGGTAAAGGGGATAAAAAGGATGCAAACAATGTTGGCAAGAGAAAAACTGAGACGAGGAAAGTGAAGTTTCCATGTAATCTTTGCACGTATGATCACTTGACTCACTTATTCCCTTGGCTTACAGAAGCCCAAAAGCTATTGGTGCAACAACAACTTGTTGTACTGACAAACCCTTTTCCACAATGGAAAAATATGGCTCAAGAATTTTTTTAACCCTAAATTTATCTACATATGCATACCTGGCATTTGGCCCTCTTGCATTTTTTTCCAAGCCATCAATGAGTTGCTCTTCTAAAAAACCAAATTTTTGAAGATGCATGCGCCCTTCTCCACTACTGCCTGCGTACATATACTTGTTGCACCACTACAACCTGCGTACATATGCATGTTGCACCACTACAGACAACGTACATATGCATGTTGCACCACTACAGCCCGTGTATACTTGGAAAAGTTGAAAAAATTAAAAAGTTGCAAGGAATTCGTTGAGATTACAGGCTATTGGGTAGTTTCCCAACTAATCCATCACCTATAGCCCGTCACCCAACCAAATAACCATCCTTTTGTCATATAAAATGAGGTGTTTGGGTCTCATTCCACATCTAGACATAAGAACAATGAAACTCTGTCCGTTTCACATCCCCTCCTTGCCCCAAGCATTTGCAGCCTTGTTGCGAGAATTGCCTTGGAATTCCTCATTTTTCCCTTTTTCCTCCATAAGAACCCATTCCATTTCCCAAGAAGAAGTTTGAGAGGAGAAATATACACGGAGGTGCACTTGGAGCTTGGTGAAGAGGAGCCTGGACCAGGTTCGAGGAGCAGTAACTGACTTTGGTTGTAAGTGATCATTGTATTATCAATAAAAGAAGTACTTTTCTTGTCCCAAAACATGATGTGTCGAATGTTTGCATTTGTTTTATGTTTTTATTATAACATCTAAACCTTATTTATGTATGAAATGTATGCTTGTAGCTTTCTGTTTGTTTGTCTTTGAATGCAAGCCATCCTTGGGAGGAGGTTTGTAGTTAGCGAAGCCTTCAAGCGTGAGAGGATCGTCACTAGCTGTGGAGTAAAGGTACAATTACCTGATCCTTCTCATTTTTATTTTCTTGCGTAAGTATAGGGTATGTTTGAGGTAGTTAGAGAAGTAGGAGACTTTTAAATGGTTATTGATATGCCTACATTGTAAACCCTGGTGTGGACATAGGGGGGTTTTTCTCTCTAGCAGAATTGGCAACCATAATGGGGAAGCCTCTAGGGTGCTAGGGGATTTTGTTTTGGGTGTTTGATTGGTTTTATACCTTTTGAGTTTCTGTTGAGTCTGCTGAGTCTTTTAAGGGATTATGGTCACCTTTTGGTGCCATACCAGTTCTCCCTACCCTATAAGTTTGTCTGTTTTCTTTCTTTTTTTAGTAAGTACAGAGGTGTACGCACACTAATTTGGTTCAGCCTGCGTACATATGTGCCCTATGTAGTAAACAACCCGCGTACATACGCAAGTTGCTGAAGCAACAGTAGCGTACCTGGTTCAAGAAAATATTTTTGAAAAAGAGGCAGCTAACCTCTTTCCTGATTGAGGTTTATACTTCTCAGGGTTTCTTGACAGATTTCAGTGTCTCTATTTTTAAAGTCATAGATTGGGTTAGATTTCAGTTTACTTGTGTTTTTTAAGTTTCTTGTGTCTCCTAGCCTTTTTAACTTATTTTTAGCTTGAAATTTTAAGAAAAATGAGTTTCATCAGTTTCTTTTAGAATCTTTTGTTATTTCTACTTTGATTGGAAGAAAATATAAAAAAAAAAATTATCTTGTTATGTCTCTTTCTTTCTTGGCATCTGCTTTGCATTGTTATTTGAAAAAGAAAAAGAAATTATCATAGTGTTGTGTTTTATTCTAATCTTAAAAGCATTTCAAAATAAAAATAAGAAAGATAATCCTTCTTTGCTAGTGTTCTTATAAGTTTCTTTTTTCACAAGATTCTTAACAACATTAGTTTCACTACCACACCCTTTTCGAGTAAATCAAGCCAGTAAAAAGAACGCTAAATCTAAAATTAACTAGACATTTTATGTTTGTAGGGTCAACCAACTAGTTTAGGGTTAGGGACTTGAATTAGGTTGGAGAGGAAACTCTTCAAGGTCGTTAAATAAAACATTGGATTTTGAGTTAGGAAGTGTTAAAGTCGAGTGACGTGAAAGTTATCCAGGACCCCCCTCTAACACAGGGGATAAACACGAGGTCGCGTGAGGAAACATAGCAAAGATAACCCCTCCAAATTTGGACCAAGCATAGTGGGGAACACATATTGAGGATCTGTCGTGGGATACTATCGCTTTATGGAACTCAAATCTGTCCGAGATCCTCAATTGTCTTCCAGAACACTTTATTTCGATACCCTTGGTAGGTTTCAGACTTGTTACCCTGCTCATTGCAGTCCACCCGACTGTCGACTGTACCCACTTGGTGACTGTTTGTAAGTTGTTAACTTAGTTGCCTTTACTCTAGGGACTTACACAGGTGACTGCGGGGGTATACCACGGTACCTAAGGCAGACGTTGGGCCATGCTTTGCAGAGTATACTTGGAGGGTGCTTCCATGTCTGAGTTTCACTTGCACCGGTAAGCTTCTCTAGTGTTGGTTGGCGTAATTGTTCTTCCTACTAGATAATGGTTTTCTTGATTTATCTTATAGAAATTTTTCTAGTGTGTGCTCTGTGCTCCCTAGTTTTCCATAGTAAGTTAGTCAGTCATTGATTTGGGTCTCTAACCTAAGGTGGTAGAACACCCACTCCGCTTGTCATGAGGAATTTTTGGTCTTCCTCTTAGAAACGTGGAGCCACCTCTCTATAGGCGTTGTTTTTATAACACCGGTTCACTAGAGTCAGTGTGTGAGACTTTTATGGACTTGAACGATCCCGCAAGGGGAGAACCTATGCATAATATCTTCATGGCTAAAATTCCTGACGATACCAACCAAGGAACCCCTTTGCAAGGGGATTCTTATTCTTTTCCTTTCTTCAGAAAAGTTGGTGTCCCTTTGATGGCCACTTTGTACATTCCCGGGTTGAATGTGGGACTACCAGTTTGGTTGGGTACCATTCCAAATGTCCTGAATTCTCTTGAAGCTCATCAGTTAAGAACATTATGTCATGGGCATAATGTTGATGTTCCTTCATTAGCAAAGTCTTCCCCTCCTCCTTCTCCCGCCTCTAGTGAAAGTACAATTACCAATAACTGGAAGTCTAAACGAAGTAGAAAGAGGAAGAATAGGAAGAAGAAGTCACCAACCTCTGCAAGTCACGTTGGAGATAGTTCCTCAACCTTTGCAAGTCTTGTTGAAGACCATCACCCAACCTTTGCAAGTCATGCTGGGGGAAAGCACCTAGCCTTTGCAAGTCATGTTGGGGGGGGAATTCCAGATCCTTCTAGTCATACTAGAAATAGGTCTATAGCCTCTACGAGTCATGTTATTTACCCATCACCAACCTCTTCAAGTCATGTTGGAGATGTGCAACTAGCCACTGCTATTCATGCTAGGGGCATTGATTCTGTTGAGAAACCTAGATGGATAGGACATAAGCCTAAGTTCCCTTGTAAGCTTTGCAAGGGAGATAAACTTACTCATTTATGCCCAGGCCTTCTAGAGGTACAAAGATTATGGTCCCTGTCTGCAAGATCTTCTTATTATGAGTCTTCTAAGGTTTCCTCATAGTCTATTCAGTCTTTGGTTGATGAAGTGGTCATGCCGATGCAATATTCGGCTGATCCCACTCCTCTTTTGGGGGTTGAGGTGCCTTTAGACCATGTAGTCTTGCAGCCTATTCAACCATTGGTCAAGAAAGTGGTCACGTCGATGCAGTCTTCGGTTAATCCCACTGTTCTATTGGAGAGTGTCGAGTCTACCAAAGTGGTCACGCTGATGCAATATTTGGCTGATCCCACTCTTCTCTTGGAGAGTGTCGAGTCTACCAAAGTGGTCACGTCGATGCAATATTCAACTAATCCCACTCTTCTCTTGGAGAGTGATGTGTCTACCGACTATTTTTTTATAATTTCCAGTTCAGTACTTTCAGAACAAGGGGGAATTTCACTCACTTTGAGCACACCCCCTCCAAGCCATTGGATGGTTTCCTTTGATTGGAATGACCTTGTTGAGAATCATCTTCCTTCTTCCGCACCCTTTCAAATAAGGGTTGAAGTTGATTCAACAAGCATTTATCGATGTATTGTGGATGAAGGAGCCTCTGCAAGTATTTTATCCTCCTCGGTTTGGAAAGTCTTGGGATATCCCGAGCTTGTGTCTACTTCACATAAAATATTGTCTTTTGACAGATGTCCTAGTGAATATTTGGGGATTCTTCCTCATTTGCCTATCTCATTAGGTGGGAATATTGTCCTTGTCGATGTTATAGTGGTGCAAGGCATGTTAGATTTTAATAAGCTTCTCGTGAGTGATTATGTATATGCTATGATCGTTGTGGTGTCTACGCTCTTTCGGGTGATGCATTTCCCTCACAATGGAAGCATTGTCACTATCGACCAGCTGGCATCTAATAATCACCATCCTAATTTGGTGTTAGTTCAGGCTACCCCTTTATATGTTGCCAGTGTTCATGTAGACTCTACACTGCCACGAGTTAGTTATGTGGTGTCTTATCCTCGGTGTTCAATTTATTCTGAGTAGGAACTTGTGTAATCATGTTTGCCTTCTCGAGACTTGGTCTCAACAATTGATCCATTGGTTTATCCAATGGGGGCATGGGATCCCTTGCTTCCCCCTCTTGGTCCAAGTGATATTGAGTCTCCTTATGAGTTTGATCTCATTGTTTGTAGATCATCAAGCCCTCGTGCTTGTGATTCTTCACTAATAGACTCTGCCAGTCCTGGCCAGAGCCTCCATCATCATATGGAATATGGTCAGTTTGCTTCACCCTTTGGGACTGTCGACCCTCATTTGCGTGATTTCTCGGATTTTGAATTTCCTTCAGATGAGGCTATCCTTGAAGCCATGACTACGGTTTCTATACCATGGGAGGACTTACATCGTGGTTTATGTTTTCTTCCCTTTTGGGAGACTTTCCAAGTTGACTATCGAAGAGACTCTTGGTCTGAGCCTAGTAGTGGGCTCTACCTAAACCAGTTTCATACATGAGTCGTAGCCCCTTGGAGTCTTCTTTAATCCCTTTTCAGATTCTCTAAACATGAAAATATTGTCGAACTTTCTTTTTGTCCTTCACGCTCACCAAAATCAAATTTGAAGGCATGTTTTTTCGGTGGTAGTTTACCCCTTTTCCATTATGTATGGCCAATTTTATGAAAAAATGTATACTTTAGGAGCTTCGGTTCCCTAGAAGAGTATTATCAAGTATATGTTTAACCCTTTTTTGGGCCCAAGGGACTAAATTTACGAAAAATGAACATTCTCCTTGGTTTTGGTTTATCACCTTTTTCGTGCCTTGGAGATTACTTACAAAAAAGGAACCCCCATGAAGTCCATAGTTAAGCACTTTTCAGACTCCCTAAAATTGAAAAGATCGTCAAGTGACCTTGTTCCTTCACACTCATTAAATTGGTCCAAAAGAACATATACTCGCATGAGTTTACCTCTTTTTCTGGCCTAAAGATTATGGAGGAAAAAGGTACACCTCAAGAGATTCCTCTCACCGAGAGAGTTCTCCTAAGTAAATTTTATACTTTTTCAAGCTAAGGAGACTAAATCCAGAAAAAGGTTGTGAGTCTATAGTTAATGTCTTTTCAGACTCCTTAAAATTGAAAACATTGTTAAGTGATCTTGTCTTTGTCACACTCGTTAAAATGGTTTTGAATAGACTTATTTTCGATGCAAGTTTATCCCTTTTTTAAACTGACTAGAATATTTTCGAAAAAAGTACCCCAGTGGAGTCTTCTTTTACGTTTTTTCAGACTCTCTAAATGTGAAAAAACTACCGAGCTTACCTTCTCTTGGCTTGTTAAAAATTACATTGAAGGGGGTTTCATTGTGTCTTGCTAATCGCATTTGCATATCTACGTCTTTGGCCTAATGTTGGCTCCATGTTTCTCTGAACTGAAACTTTGAAGCATGCCTTATACGAAAACCTTGTAGCAATTTGCCTCTGCGACCTGACACCTTGACCCATGGAGGAATTTTCCCCGAGTGTCCTTTTCCTACACAGGTCTCTTTGCTCTGAGCATTAGTGTGTTCCTTGCGATTGGAACTAGTATGCTTGCGACACTCGTTCCTCCTTTTATAACGTAGCATTATTTTATTCTTTTTCAAGCTCTTTAAAAAATTGAAAAAGACAAAAAATTGAAAAAACCCAAAAAGATGACGGGAAATATATATTCTTTTTTGGCAGCGCAATTAGTCGCCCTTGGATAAAGCACATCCTTATTTTTGTTCGTCAAGATTTCAGATCTAATGTGACCTTAGGAAGTTGTTCTTCCTACATAGAGTTGTGTCCTCCTCAATTTGGTTACTCTTCCAAACACATGGAGAGTTTGTGTTGCCTCCTGCATCATGAACTTATGTCAATGTCATGCTTCCTGAGTCTGATCATTTTTTTTTCTATTGTCCAAGGGAAGTTTCACCCAACCCGAGTCGGCCTTTCTATAGTTGGTCTCTTGCCCTCATTTTCGTCCATCCTGAAAGTCCAATCAAGTCCTTGTTTGAAACCAATTAAGTTATCTTCCTAATCATCAATATCCTCTTGTTTTTTCCCGACGAGCCGTCGAAGACCTCTGGGTAGTGAAGTCATACAATCACATTGTAATCCTACCCGAATTTTGAATATCTTGAAGTTGTTTGTCGAGCTCTAAAGACATCATCTCCAGCCATCGGGCGTTATTGCCTTCTTGAAGATGGATACCATACTTGTATATCTTTGATTTTGATTCGTTGTGTATTGCTCGCGACTACACCTTTATATAGTTATATGGCATGGATATGTAGTGTATTTGATTGAAAACCATGATTTATTTTGTCCCGAGCATGGGTATGCACGCCTCGGAGAGACAATTGTTATTTTTGCAGATGGCACCTCCCGAACTCTGGTCTCGAGCTCACTCGTTTTGTACATTGGTGAAGATTTTGTAATGTATTTTGGCCATCAGATGCTTTTATGACCTCACACATTAGGGGGCATCTATTATAACCCTAAATTTCTCTACATATGCATACCTGGCATTTGGCCCTCTTACTTGCATTTGTTTCCAAGCCATCACTAAGTTTCTCTTCTAAAAAACCAATTTTTTGAAGATGTATGCACCCTGCTCCACTACTGCTCGTGTACATACGCTTGTTGCGCCACTACAGCCCGCATAAGTATGCATGCTGCACCACTACAACCCGCGTACGTATGCATGCTACACCACTACAACCCGCGTATACTTAAAAAAGTTGCAAAAAATAAAAAGTTTCAAGGAATTCATTGAGATTACGGGATATTGGGTAGTTTCCCAACTAATCCATCACCTATAGCCCATCACCCAACCGAATAAAAATCCTTTTGTGATATAAAAGGAGGTGTTGGGGTCTCATTCCACATATAGACATAAGAACAATGAAACTCTACCTGTTTCACATCCCCTCCTTGCCCCAAGCATTTACAGCCTTGTTGTGAGAATTGCCTCAGAATTCCTCATTTTTCCCTTTTTCCTCCATAAGAACCCATTCCATTTCCCAAGAAGAAGTTTGAGAGGAGAAAGATACACGAAGGTGCACTTGGAGCTTGGTGAAGAGGAGCCCGGACCAGTTTCGAGGAGTAGTAGCCGACTTTGGTTGTAAGTGATCATTGTATTATCAATAAAAGAAGTACTTTTCTTGTCCCAAAACATGATGTGTCGAATGTTTGCATTTGTTTTATGTTTTTATTTTAACATCTAACCCTTATTTATGTATGAAATGTATGCTTGTAGCTTTCTATTTGTCTTTCTTTGAATGTAGGCCAGCCTTGGGAGGATTTTTGCAGTCAGTGAAGCTTTCAAGCACGAGACGATCGTCACTGGACACGGAGTAAAGGTACAGTTACCCAATCCTTCTCATTTTTATTTTATTACCTAAGTCTGGGGTATGTTTGGGGTAGTTAGATAAGTAGGAGAATTTTAAACAATTATTCATCTTCCTACATTGTAAACCCTGGTGTATCCATAGGGGGGTTTTTCCCACTTGCAAGATTATGCATCCATGAGCATGCCTGGTGGCAGTCAAGTTCCCCCCACACCCATTACTAATAACCTAGACGCAAAAATTTATATGCTGAAATCTAATGCTCATTTATCGACCAGGGCTCGTGACTACGGAATGTCGGAATCTTCCGAGAAGGGAAAAGATGCCTCTAACCCATTGAATCCTCTTCAAATTAAGAAGACAGTGGGAGAAACAATGACTCGCATCCCTAAGGGTGCTTTAAAAAACGCTTCTCATAATCCAAATGCAAGGGCTGCTCAAAACTACTCCATCGTGGAGGATCTGGTGCATACTCCTTATCCTATGTCCTCTCTGGAAGTTCTCCAGAGTTTCCCTTCGCATAGAAAAGATCTAGTGTCTTCCTTTGGTGCAACTAATCCCAATAACTCAGGAATGATCATTTTTTAACCTACTAACCACAAACCTCATCTTCCTCACCATGTCACATTTCAGATAGTAGTGGCATACACCACGAAATCGTTGACACAGAATATTTTCCATACGGTGGTTGATGAGGGTGCCTCAACTTGCGTGATGTCGTTCACATGTTGGAAGGCCATCAGTCAACCTGAGTTGGATCCATCACCCACGTTCCCTACAACATATGACGGTTGGTCGTTCAGAACAAATGGTATAATTCCCTCTTTCCCCATGCAGTTAGAGGGTAAAACTATGTGCGTTGAGGTTGAAGTATTCGATTCGCCTCTCAAATACAATCTCTTGTTAGGATGAATTTGTAATTATGCAATGCATGCGGTTGTAGCCACCATTTTTCAGGTTCTATTATTTCCTCATGAAGGAAGGATTATAAACCTAGACTAGTTGTCCTTCTCCCATCTTGACCCTTCATCGGGCGCATCCAAGATCCTGATGATTGATAACCCACAACCATGCACTGCCAATTTATGTGTCCATTTGTTTCCATATTTTATGGGAACTTTTGATTATCTCTCTCCTTCCAATGATGTAAGGATTTTTTCGGCTGTCCCCTACTAGCGGAAGGATGCAATTGTTCAAGTGTTGTCTTTTAAAATGAGTTACTTTCATGACCCGAAGACTTTAACTTCCCCATCAACTTCTATGGAAGGGGTAGGGCACCTTGGCATGGCCATGCTCTTATCCGCGACTGAGGTTGCATACAACAATGTCCAGCAAGCCTCGACCAACCCTAATCCAACTCCCCCACATGAGCTAGATCTTGTTCTCGAGACTATTTGGGCTCAAGACTTCATCGCCTCTCAAAAACATTTGGATTTAGTCTTTCCCTCTGATGAGGCGATTCTAGAGGCAATAACTAGTCCATATAGACACTAGGATGATCTTCATCATAGATCTTACTTCTTACTCGAGCTTAGGAGGATAGAGGTAGGAGAGTTTGTTATGACCATGAGTGGAGATATCCCTTGCCCTATTAACCCTCCGTCTATGCATGAAATATACGCTAAGGGAAACATGGAAATTATTGTTTCAACTATTCCTATCAATATCTCCAAAACCCCTGGCATCGTGGAAAATGTATTTATTGGAGCGAATTGATCCCCCGATGAGATTCAAATTTACATCGAGTTGTTTAAAGCGTTCCATGAAGTTTTTTCCTGGTCTTATGAGGAGATGCTAGGCATCGACCCACGAATTGTTGAACACAAAATCACGACTTATCTTGATGTCAAACCGGTCCGACAGAAGCTTCACCCAGTCAATCCTCGAAAAGCAGCAACGATAAAGGCTGAAGTAGAGAAAATCCTCAAAGTTGGTTTCATCTACCCCATGCAATCAACGAAATGGGTATCGAACCTGGTTCCTATCAACAAGAAGCAGGGCACAATTCGCGTCTATATGGATTTCCGTGATTTGAACAAAGCTTGCCTGAAAGACAATTTTCCAACCTCTTTTATTGATCATATTTTCGATGAGTGTGCGAGTTGTGAGGCCTTTTCTTTCATGAATAGTTTTTCAGGGTATAATCAAATTCAAATCAAACCCGAGGACCAACATAAAATGACTTTTATTTGTCCTTTGGGTACTTTCATGTATCGAAAAATGCCTTTTGGCCTGAAGAATGTTGGAGCTACTTTTTAGCGGGCCATGTCGTTCTCTTTTCACGACCTCAAACATATAGTCAAGGCGTACCTAGATGATCTAGCATCATGTTCTCGTAAGAGATCTCATCATCCTACCCATTTACGACTAATTTTTGAGCAATGTCGCTACTATCAGATTCTCTTGAATCCAAACAAGTGTCGTTTCTGTGTAACATCAACTCATTTATTAGGTTTCATAGTGTCAACAAAAGGGATCATGGTTGATTCTATCAAGGTTGAGGCAATAGTTCAATTTCCTCCCCCGTGCACAATTCCTCATCTTCATATTTTATAGGGGAAAGAAAACTTTCTTTGGCGTTTTGTCGCTAATTATGCCAAGATTACGAAAGGGTTCATGCGTCTTTTAAAAAAGGGAGTCCCATTTTGTTGGGACAAAGCATCTCAATGCTCTTTTGATGTGTTGAAACGCGGTCTGACATATGACCCTCTACTCAGGCCTCTTGATTATGGAAAGGATTTCTTGTTATATGTGGTTTCTATAGAGTCCAAAATCGGCATGGTCTTGGTACAAGAAGATTATGCGCTCAGAGATAATGTTATCTATTATCTTAGACAAGGCTTAGTTGGACTGGAGATGAACTACACGCATGTTGAGAAACTCGCTTTGGAAGCTATTCACGTTGTCCAATGGTTCTGTCACTATATATTACTTTGCAAGACCATCGTCATTTCCATCATCAATCCCTTTCAATATGTGTTAACGCGACGGGTCGTTGACGACAAAATCAGTTGATGTATAGTTATCCTACAAGAATTTGACTTGGATTTTTTTTCGGTGAAATATAAGAAGTCCTTGGTTTTTTTGGAGTTAATCTTGGAACTACCAGTTGAAAGTGGTGATGTTTCACCCGAAGAGGCACCAATTAATGAATATATTTTTCTGATCACATCTTCGGACCCCTAGTATGGAGATATACTTGTGTATCTTCAGATTTTGAAGTGCCCCGCTTATGCGTTTCGCAATGAGCGTCGAAAAATACGACACCAAGAATGGAACTATCTCATCCTTGATGACACTTTGTATCATAAAGGTTTTTATTTCATTCTTCGACGATGTATTTCTCACGAGGAAGTAGAGCTTGTTTTGAACGGCTATCACACCAGAGCATGTGGTGGTCATTTTTCTGGGTTGGCAACAACCCAAAATATTCTTCGCAAAAGATAATTTTGGCCCTCGTTAATAAAATATTGTGTTGAGGTGGTCACGAAGTGTCACCTATGCTAGATCTTCTCTCGAAAGATGCAGGCACACCCTGCTCTTATGTTTCTGGTTATTATTGTCGGTCCCTTCACCAAGTGGGGGATTGATTTCACTACGTGTCACTCAGCTTCTGCCAGGGGGAATCGTTATATCATCATAGTAGTAGACTACTTTACTAAGCGGGTCAAATCTATGTCGACATTTAACAATGACCGGGAAACTTCTTCCATTTTCATTTTCAATAAGATAGTAGCTAGATTTGGTATCCCGAAGGAGATTGTCACTAACCATAGAAGTCACTTCCAGAATAAAATAATGATTGAATTAACATCAAATCTCAGGTAATAGGAACATCCATCACCCTATTACCTGCAAGTGCATGGTCAGGTAGAAGCTGTGAATAAGTCTCTCAATACTATTCTCCAACAAACGATCAATTCGGCAAAGTCAAATTGGCATTTGATGTTATATTCAACATTGTGGGCTTATCAAACTTATGTAAAGACTGCTACCATTTTTTCACCTTTTCAACTCCTCTATGGGATGGAGGCAGTATTTCCCATTGAATGTCAAATCCATTCTCTAAAGTTGGCAATGCAGCTACGACCTGACACTACACCGCTTGAGGAACGTCTTTTATATCTTGAGTAACTCGATGAGTAGTGTCACGATGCAGCCTTGGATAATGAGGCTCATAAGCAAAGGGTCAAGTGTCAATATGATCAATATGTTCACCCTCGTATTTTCTCCAAAGGTGATCTTGTCCTAGTCTACGACCAAGACAAGGAACCCCTAGGGGCAGGCAAGTTGAAACCCATGTGATTCATACCTTTCATTGTGAAAGAGGTATTAGAAAAGGGTTCTTACCATATAGTTGATTTCGATGGTAATGCCTTATTGAAGCCTAGAAATGGGATCTACCTTAAGAAGTATTACACTTAGGTCGATCACTTGGGTGTGGCTTCTTGTATATATGTATAGTTTTTATACATTCTTGTCAAAGTAAAATTAAAACACACACATACACATGTAAATACATTTGTAAAAATGTAATCCATAAGACAGAATATATATATATATATATATATATATATATATATATATATATATAATGTCAAAAAAATAGTATCATGAGTACAAAAGTGGGCATTAAAGCCTCAAAAGTAGTCGATATACATCGTTGGGCTTAAGCCCTCAAATACGTAGTACAAAAAGTGCCCTCGGCACGTAAGTGGTCTAGCATTATCTAAGGTCTAGACCTATTGGCCCTGCTTTAGTGTACAACAACATTCGCAAGACGTCGGAATAGATGAACCCAGGTCTGAGGCACCCCTACTACATGCAACTGGATAGCCAAGGGAAGATCCTCGGTGTCGACCATAGGAACTGCATGAGTAAGGGTGGTCAAATTCCTCTCTACTTGGCATAAGACTCTATCAGCCTCTCCAGCTGGAGGTCCTGCTACAACTTTGGTCCTCTTGTTGTTGTTGGTCCTGCCTTTGGTCGAGGATAACGCCTGGTCCTGGCGAAGTTTGATGGCTGAAATGGTCCCACATATGTACATTACAAAATTATAAGTTAGTACTCTAGCATTAACATAAAAATGATATATATATATAAATTAAAATTAATAACTTTAAAAATATGTGTTACCTATATCACCTCACTCCTTGCTAGGAGGCACGAGCATGTCAAGGTATCTAAGGAAACCGATCTCATCATAGGGATAATCCTCTATCACTACAACCTGACAGGCCCACCAGTCAAATAATTTATCGTCAAAGGCCTCCTGGATTCTTCCTCCATGTTATATTGGAATCAAAACTTCCCACCTGCACAGTGTCGGGAAGGCGGAAATATTCCCCCGTATTGTCTCTCTCGAGCTGAGACTAGGCACCCTCTCAAAGAAGAATGAGCATAGAATTGTGTCAAACCCAAAGTTTGTGTTTGCCCATCTACGATATTTTGTAAGTTGTCTCTTCATGCATACCAGTCGAAAATAGTAGCCTCTAAACACTGGACTTCACAATGCATCTGTGCATGGGAGCCCTGATGGAGTGTTGTGGATCTTGTGATCCGCCTGAACATGAATAAAATTATGCGAAGGGAGAGGCTAGTAATATTGTGAATCAACACTTGAGAACCTAGTTTCTCGGTACTAGCCTCACAAGACATCCCTATGTATTCCTTGATGTTATATGGCCCCAAAGGAAAATTCCTCAAGTTGACTAGTTCCCCTCTCCTAGAGAGGTCGGAGAGGAAGTAGATGTCCTCTGTGGTTGGGGTCAGTGATTCACCCTCTAGCATAAAATCCTATGTATTAGGATGCCAATACTCCACTAGAGCATTGAGTAACCTCAATTTTTCCCTCGTGAACGGACACCAGAAAAATTTCCACAAGCCACATTGTTTTAGCGTAGCAATGGCCACGAGATCCTCTTCAACTAAAACATCCATTTCATCATGTTCCCTCTCTCTCTCTCTAGTGAACATACATCATGTCTCACAGAAAAGTTGGAGAGGGTTTAATACTTGTGTTTTCTTTTTTTTAATACAAAAGGAGGTGTACGCGGGCTATAGTTTGAACAGTCGTGTATTTACTTGGGTTGTTTATTACTTTGCCCGAGTACATACACGAGTTGACTGTGGATAGCCCACATACACACAGATGTGACCCTTTTACAAGGGTGTGTGCCCCCCAAACAAAAAATTAAATGCAAATGAATGAACTAAAATGAAAGAGGGGGTGAATTGTACTTACTTGGTTCAAGTGTGAGGTTTTTTCGTTCACCGTAGCTCCCAGAATTCGCGTTTTGATAAAATGGGTTTTTTGACTTCTTTTGTTAATTTCCAAATTGCAATTGTAAAAATGAGTTGTCCACCTCTATTTATAGAATTGTTTGGCCCTTTTTCCCCTAATTTGGTCCCCTTTTCACTTTTTCTGACTCGATGGCTACTTGAGTTCTATTTTGAGTTATCTTTGGGTGATTCTGATAGACTTGTCCTTTCGGTTTGGTAATTTTTTGAGATGGGTTATGTAACACCCCAGGTTTTGAGCCCCCATATTAAGTAATGTATTGTTACACTGTTGAGATGCCAGAGTGTCCAACCAGTTATTAAAAGGCCAATGTGCCCAAGAAGTGTAATGCTTTTATCATTATTAATAATAAATACATCGTTGGCTGCTAGACGGACAAGGACTAGAGTTATAGGGGGATATGATTCCACAAGAGAGGAGGCTTGAGGGGATAAGTGTTTATAGCATTTTATTTTATATTTTATTCTCCATTTTGCTAATGGAGAAAAGCAGTTGCATAAGCTTCTTGGGGGAAGGTTTAAACCCATCCCTAGTTTGTTGGAGGGGTTCGTTCTCTCTCACTCTTGTTTCTCATCCTCGTTCTATTTTTGGTCACTTCACTCTTCCCTCATGCATTCATTCACCCGATTGTTCATTGTTTCACACCTCTCGTGGAGACTTCATTCCATCCATTTCTGTCACCCACTCATCTTTCCTCGTCTGTGTCTTGGCTTGGGAAAGGAAGACAAACTGTTGAAGAGCAGCCATGGCATTGTTGGATGTAGAAATCACTGATGTAGTCCAACCATGATTTGAGGCCTGCAAGTCTGAGATGCTTGGTGTGTGTCCATATTTTCTTGCAGTTGCAAGTCATGAGAGTCCCAGCATGGAGATTCTGGACCAGTTGCACTGGAGCCCTGGTGTTAAGCCCTAAATAATGGCTCATTACCCCTTAATTGGGGCATATTACATTAGTAATGTTTTTTTATTTATGTCATCTTTAGTCCATTAGTTGTAATTATACCTCCTAGTCTCCTATATATACCAAGGAGACATTTTCATTTGGAATCATCTTGTAATTGTACATTTATGTGGGAATAAGGAGGTTTCCCCCTCGAAGAGGATTATTATCTGAATTTATCTCTTTTTCAAGGCGTTGAGTACTTATTCAAAGGTTTTTCTATGCTATATTGATATTTGGTTCTTAACATATGGTATCAGAGCTCAAGGTCTTGGGGTTTCGCTGCTACATTTGAGAAACCTTAGTATTTTCACTATAACTTTTTTCATACAATGTTTCATAAGGAACGTCTTGGAGGATATTTATTATGAGGGTCAAGGTATGTTGGGTTAAAATTTCATCTCCCGAGGCCTTATAATTTCAGAGATACAACATGTGCAAGATAGGGTTCTGGAATCATCCTGAACTGAGTCATTGCGTAATTTTCGCTATAAAACGTTTTCTGTAACGTTTCAGACTCTGAAATATGGAGCTTATTCACAAAAATTAGTAAGGTATCTGTAGTAAAACGTTCATCTTCTGGGTCATCTTACAATTTTGTATACACCCTTTGGAAGATAGGGTATCTGACTAGTCTCAAGAAGGTGTTCTAGGTAAAACAATCATAACTTCTTCCTAGAGTATCCAAATTGAGTGAGACTAGTTGCATTGGATAGTGGACAGTATGTAGTATTTCAGGTACGAGTTTCATAATTTTATATCAATTATTTTTTGTGGGGCACGCTATATAAGTGAGATCTCCTGGAAAGGACAAAAATCAACAAGTTGTGCGGAAGTTACCATAAATTCCACTTGGCACATCCAATTTTGATTAGACCTGTGGAATTGCATAGAAGAAATATCAGAGAACTACAAAAAAGAAAGTTTCATACCCAGAAGGGCCAAAACTTTGGAGATACAACAGAAGAAACATTGTCTAGCAGAACCACCACAAAATCAAGGTTCAAAAGTTATACTTGGCCAACATGCCACCCAAAAAGGGAACTTCTACACCAAATAAGCCTCTAGAAAGTTCTACTTGGACTCTTGATTGATGAAGTTGAAGAAGTGTGTAGGGACATAAATGAATTACAAAAGAAGGCAGTGACAAAAGATGAACTACAAGGGATGATGGATTTAACTGAAGCTAAATTGGAGGCAATAATGGATACTAAGATGGATGGTTTAAAAAGGGAGATAATGGAAGGAATGAAAAATTTCCTAATAGAGAGGAAAAATGAAAGTGAAAATGTGTCCCATGAAATTGATGATGAGTACACAAGGAAGATGAATCAAGAATGGAGAAACTCCAACTTTGGGTTGAAGACCAACCATGTTCCTAAGATCGATATGAGGAAGTTTGATGGAAAGGACCCAATATCATCGATACTTCATATGGAGCAATTCTTTGATATACATAATGTGCCACATACACAAAAGGTACAGATTGCTTCTTTATATTTATAACCCAATCAATTTGTATGGTGTCAATGGCTTTGTTCTTGCAAATCACTCGTCACTTGGACAATTTTCACGAAAGAAATGATAACACACTATGAGGATACAAGGAGTAATACCTTATTTAGCCAATTGATAAATCTCAAGCAAAAGGGTTTAGTTACAAAGCACATTGAGAACTTCCAAAGATTGAATATAAAGGTAACAGATATTCCAGATGAGCACTTGATTGATGTATTCATAGGAACTTTAAAGGATAACATTCAACATGAGGTTCGCCTTTGGAAACCCAAATAATTGGAGAATGCATTTAGGGTAGCAAGAAATGTTGAAAGTAAAAATATGGCTATGGATACTAGAAGGACCAATCCTAATAGTTATAGAGATAATAATGCTCCTTCTTCTAAAACACCTCAACAATTGGAGGAAAGAAAAGAAAAAGATTTATGCTTTAATTGTGACAGC
>ML834693.1:105138-117843 GCA_009831015.1 Picea engelmannii
CATTCATATTTTTGGAATTTTCAGGATCTATAGGCAGTCCTGTAACCATGATGCAGTCATGTAACCATTATTTTATGTTGCTACAGGACCCCTATATTACTGTAAGGATGAATTGTAACAAACCGGTTGAAGGTTGTGTTTGAATTTTAAGTTTTTTATCCCTAAAATAAAATTCTAAGGCTGCCCAGGAAACTCTGGTCTCTTCTCTCCACCACTCCATAGGTTTACATCAACACCATCAATATTTTTTTCTTTATTTTTGTGCAACAATCAGTCTCACATTAAAAAATGGTATTTCTCAACATTAGTACTCAGTTGGTTCAGAAAATTCAATTGGTTTAGCTCAATACCCAACAAGTTTAGGTCTAATTCCTCTTTACATAAATCGATTTCAACATGCATCATTTTATGAAGGTTACATTAAGGTAAACTTGAGATAATGATTCATATTTTGATTTTTCTAGTTTATCTAAGACATGGGGAATTTAAACCACATATACCTTGAGCTCATAATCAATATTATAATATACCCATATTCTATCCTACTTGATACCTATACCCCTTATCCATTTTCCTTGTCTCTATATGAACTCTTGACAATGATTAATACACCACCCAAGATCATTTCGCTATCCATGAACTATTATTATATTGGATGACCAACCCCTACAATCATTATGCATTTCACTTGAATTCCTCTTATTTTGAATCACTACAAGGATTCAAAATAATCTCTAAACTTGCTCAACCTCTGTACTCCAATTTCTGAATTTCCTCACTGGTAATGTGAATTTCTCAAAGCAGAGTACCCTTGAATACTCTCCTACCCTTAGATTTGTAGTAGCATGGGGAATCTTGGTGTAGTCAAGCAAGATATGTGGTTTTTGAAGGTGCTAGAGGCATATCCTGAATATAGTGCTAGCAACCAAGGCCATGATGCCTTTGTGACCAAGGTGTTTGTAGAAGGATTCGATGGTCGTGTAGCTCACATGGGAGATTTAGTGTTCATTGTGTATGAAGAGGCATTGGCCCAAGCCATAGGACTACCTTGAATAAGGGAAACGTGGTTCAAAAACAAACAAGTGGAGTAGGGGGTTTGGGGTCAATTCTTGTGTTTGATGGAACAAACCCCGGATTGGAAAAAGGGGGTAACTACAAATTGGACTGTAGAGAAGTGGATCAACCTATTGTTCATGCTCCAAAAAGTCACCACCTGCAAGGGAAGACATGCCATACCATTCCTTTATCATATCCATCTTCTCTTGCACTTTGACGCCAATGATCATGTAAATTTTCCATTTTATCTATGTCAAACTCTCGATCGAATGGAACAATGTGCAAAATCAAACCCTAAGAATGTTAGTTGTAGCTTGTATCACCATGGGATAATAATTTTTTTAATTACAAGAGAGGTGATAATTGAGACTCTTTTTTGTTTCGTAATGGGTTTGTTGCAAAGGATAATCCACCTAAAAAGAACCAATTTTTGTTCTCGATGATAACGATAAGAATAAGAGTGAAGGCCTCAACTCCCACGGAGCTGAGGGCTTCACCATTCATGAAGAAATTCCTAAGAAGGTCCTTTTGAAACAAAAATGAAAGAAAACTATTCCCATCGCACCAATCATTCTTGTGAGAATTACGAGGAGCATGGTCAAACAAAAGTGTGAAAAATCAAATGTAAAAACATTGTTTCCAAGTACTCCATGTCCATCAAAAATTCAAATTCACTTAAACCCTGAACTAGTACCTACCAAGCACAGTAGTATCCAAAAACCTAATTTTTCGACCCCTTTGTTAAAAATTCCTAAGAGTAAAACCTCTCAGCCTAATACTCCTATATGCCCATACCTTGACTCTACTAGGCCTTCCACACCAATGCCCCACAATTTTGACAATACTACAGATTATTATGAGACTGTGAAAGAAGTCTTGTCTCCAATAAGGTCAATTTCTTATAGATTGGAAAGGAAGGATCAAAGAATTGATATATTGAATGTTGAATTTGAGGAATTCAAGATTCTAGCCATGTATATAAAGAATGAAAAGGCAGTTTTAAAAGAAAGGGGCACTCAGCTACAAATGGAGGTTGAAAATTTGATAGCAAAAAATGAGAAGGTACATAGACTCAATAAGAAGAAGAATAAACAAATTGAGTCATCAACATTGCATACCAAAACCTTGGAAAGGAAAATCAGGTCAACATAAGAAGGTAAGGCACCCAATGTTAACATATCCATTGGTACTGCCTCTTGAAACAATTGCAAAAGTGATGAAGTTTTGTCAATTTTGAGGATTTTAATATCATGACATCAACTACATCCATATTTAAATTTCTTGTTTATATGAGGGACATGCAAAACCATAGGCGCGGGGGAGATGTCAAGCCTTCAATTTGACACCATTTTCATTGCTAGTGAACCCTTTTGACTTAGTAAAATTATCCCTTTCACCACAATTAGCATTCTTTTCATCACATTTTCCTTATAAAGGTCATTTGAGGGATCATGAGGTAATTTCGTTGGTTTATTATCATTTTACCATTGTTTTTGATAATTTATAAATATTAAAAGGTTGTTTTGTTACTAATGACATTTTGTGAAGTATGATTCATGTACCTAGTGTTCAGTTCTTGCACCTAACCTCCATGGTTAGCATATGTGTGCACCTCCAGGACCAAAATGAGGACAAGGGTTTTGTTGTTGACCCCCTCAATATGGATCCTTGTTATTCAAAATGTGCCTAGGTCAATTCCACAAGCCTCTATCTCACGAATAATTTTGTGGTCAAATTTGACAGTAGTTTCCAAGAAACTAACTTATGGCATGATTCTCAAGGTAATGAGGACAAATCAGAAAATTCCATAACATGGGTTTTGTGCAGGATGGTCCAACTTGAGTACAAATTGAGAATATTTCCAAAATAAGATATGGTTTATTTTATAATCTAGTTTTTTCTAGATTTCTTGTTATGTCATTTTTAAAATCACATGCCAAACATGGGAAGAGGATGAGATCTTCAGCGTGTACAACAAGGGGTTTGATCGTGGCTGAGGTTGAATATATTCTCGTGCATTAATTTGTCATGATAATATTCTCTAAAATGAATTTCAATCCATTCTTGTCAGAAAAAACATCTAAGATTGAATTGTTTCTATCTTTTGTATTTGTCATTGTTGAAAATGATGTGTCTAAGGCATGATACATAGGATCCATCCTTGGGTTTGCTTGCATGCTCTTGTGAAAAAATGCATATATAATTTAGCTCAGAAACTGTATGTATTGTTGAACTTTAATATTTTAATACAAGTGTCTGTGATGATGTCCTAAAGATAAATTTGTGTGTCTGCAATTCTCCCTTAGAATGGTAGCCTTCTAGCAACGCAGAGCCAATTGGGAGGGCCCACCAATTCATTCCACGTTGCTTTCTATTGTCACAATATATTGGCTAACTATATTTTTTTATATTCTTCATTTTCTTGCAAGATCATAGATAGATTCAATTGATTAGTAATTTCAAGTTCTTTTTCTATAGTTGTTGTTAATTTATTTCTCATTTTATATACATGCTTTCATGTTCTTGTCCATCACATGGAAAGTCCCCTACTGTAGGCCATAGTTCAAGAGTAAAAGTGATCTTTTGAATACCTTGAATGCCTGACCATTATAGTAGGTGAAATATTGGGATTGGTGTCCTTGGACAAGGCTTGCTACTATTGGCATAATGTAGAAAGACACCCTAATGATCACCATATCTCATAGACTTCCTTTCTCTATTGCATTTACATTTCTTGTTTTGTAGAAGAAAGATCGCTATTGAAGGGAAGGGATACACATTGAAACTCTTCGTGGTTGCATGAATGCTTTGTTAATTCATTGTGAAATATTGTGACCTATAGTGAAGGGGATCTATGTTGACACCACAATTAGCACACATATCCTAGATTTAAATTATTAACACTTCTTCTCTTTTTTTATAGCGGTTGCATCATGCTAAGTTTCACTGAATATGGGGCTTGAGATTCATTTTGTAATCAATATAAGAACGCTTAGGATTATGGTTGAGTGAAATACTGTCTCATGTGCCCAACAAAACCTTTTTTTTGAGTTTTCCATCCAGTGAGAAAGATATCTGTAGCATTTCCTGTGAATGCATTTAATTCCATTTGATTTCAGTTTAGATTGTTTCCAACATTTATTTAGATAGCATATGATAGGCTCTAATCCTGCATATATTTTTCTTGCATCTCTAAATTTACAGACTCCTAGATTGCTAGATTTAATGTCCAAAACTTATACATATAATTTGATCGACAAAGTTGCCTTCAACCTTCTTAAGGATAATATGGTAAGTGCCTCTATCTTAGTATATCCCAACTAGAATGTTGAGTTTCATGTGCATATTGATACTTCATGGATTTCATTGGGTGCAATACTTGTGCAACTAGGAGAAGGGAAACTTGATCATCCTATATATTTTACAAGCAGGAAGTTTTCACAAGTTGAGCACAACTATATCACTATTAAGTGAGAAGGATTAGCCATTGTGTACACTCTATAGAAGTTTAGGAATTGTTTGTTGGGAGGAATTTTTAAGTTTTATACTAAACATTACGTTTTAAAGTATTTTGTTAACAAGCTTGTACTAGAAGGTCACATTTCTAAATGGTTACTTATTTTCCAAGAGTTCTCATTTCAAGTTGTGGTCAAATTAGGAAGGAATAATGTCAAATATGACCATCTATCTAGGTTGGAATCAAGAGAGTCAGGTGGTGTTGTAGATGAGCAACTTCCTAATGTGGAACTATGTAAGGTCAACACTGTTCCTGATTGTTTGGTAGAGATTTCTCTATTTTTAGCTATGGGAGCTACTCCAAAAGATTGTTTTGAAACCCAGAAATGTCATCTAGTGGTTAGAGTTGTTGAATATCAACTAATTGTTGGATAATTATAAAATTGGGCATCAATGGTACCCTCACGCATTGTGTCATGGATCATGAACAATAGGATATCCTATGTGTTGTAGAAAATATTTCGTATGAATAAGTAAGTCCTCTCACTAACCTTATTAGAGTTGGTGATAGACTGTAGGATAGATTTCTATGGATTCACCTTAGATATGATGCACACATATACAAGATATGCTAATATATAAGAAGAAGGATTTCATACCTTATTATGACAATTGTCTTATTGTTATCCTTACGATGAAGCTCCCCATATCCAACTCTTATCAGTCTCTTCAACTTGCCACCTACACACAAAGAAACCAACAAAACTTTATCAAGTCTTTGGGAACAAAAAAAACCATTGCATAAAATAATATCTAATATAATAACTCGAGGACTATTAGATTCTAATGTCCCCATTTTCGAGTTCCCTTGCTCTATGGTTAGAGATGACCTTATGGGTTTATGTCAGCCTAACCAGAGGGGTAATTTGAGGTTAACAATGCTCTAAGCGGGTTTAGAGGAGTTATATGATGATTTCAAAGGTCCACTTATCACATTTCATCATTGGGATCATTCCTGCATAGTCAAATTTTGATTTCGGCGCATTTCAATCGCTCTCGTAATTTGGGAGTATTATTGAGCATTATTTAATGGATTTCACTAAGGTTTTCATTTTAATAAATTATATAGGAGGGACACCTTAGTGTAATAGCTCTTTGGAAATGGGGGGGAAATCTATAAATGTTGAGATGATGAAAAAGTGACTTCCATTGCCCAAAAATGATTTAAAGTCAAATAAATCACTTTTTTGGAGTAAAAAGCCTTAACAAATTAATAAAGTGATTTTAGAAGGAATAATAAAGATAAATTAAAAAGTCACTTGAGGGGAAAAAAAGAAAAGGGGGTATAAAAGTACAATGCGATCTAATTATCTCATTATGTATGATTGATCATTTTACCTATTGGTTTAGAGAGCTCTTGGAGCCTTTGGGGTTTGGAGGAAACCTTTGCTTGATTGGTTTTGGTGGTGAGACTATCCACCCTAGGTAATATGGTTTTGGTGGTGAGATATTCCACCCTATCCATTGGTGGGGAGATCATCCAGGTATTCCATTTGGATATATTGTTACAAAGATTGTTTTGTTGGCTTTAGTTGGGGTTTGGGGATCCATAACTTCTTGGAGAGGGCGCATCACTTGGAACTACTTGGTACTCTTCTTGAGGTGGACACATTATTGGTACTTCTTGGTCATTATATTGTAGAAGGGTGCATTGTTGGAATTAGATTTGAATTTCTTGGAGAAGGGCACACTTTGGAACTTGTGGCATTCTATTGGAGAGGGCGCACTTGGCACTCATTTGGCATCAGAGTGGTGCACTTGCTTGCTTCTACATTCATTTGGAGGAGGGGATAAATTTCTTTCTTCTACATTCATTTGGTGGAGGGGTTCCATCATCAGGTGGTATCTATTATATTTGGGAAGGAACCTTTGTTGCTTGGAATAATTTACATTTGGCGTGGGGTGCGTTGGCATTGTAGAGCTATTTTGGAGGAGGCGCCTATATATTGTGGAGTTGCAACCAACATATTTAGGGTGCACTTATCATTGGATCTATATTCTATATTGGTACCATATATATCTTGTATAAAGAGCACCCCTGTTGGGTAAGGTGCCATCATTTCTTGGAATTTTGTACTTGGTTTGGCATTGAATGAATAAATAAAATCCTCCTTCTCTTTCCTTATTTCATATGTTTGTGGAATATATGCTAACTATTTTTTAAAAGTCCTAAATAATATTTGCTAGCAAGTTTTTTGTCAAAAATCTTGAATCAAAGAAAGCATAAAAACAATAGCAGTAAGTTGTTTGAAAAAAATCACCAATCAATAATAAAATAATAAACATACTAGCAACAAGTTGTATGGAAAAAGGGGCCAAACCGGTAGCCATAAAATACCACTCTGGCAGCCCAAATGTTTAACAAAGGTATTGTACCAACCATCAGTAAAAATGGGGACTTCAATAGTAGTTTTTGAGGGAGTTAGAAAATTGTTCGACAAAATTTATTAATGACATATCCTATAAATTATTACATCAGGAAGCCCATATTTATTTCATCCATAAGAAAGGTTATCAAATCTGAAAATTACATCAACAAATTAGAAATATTTCAGCCGACAAGTAAAGGGGAATACTACATTGGTAGTTGGGTGTGTTAGCAAAGTGTTTGACGAAAGTTTTGAACCAGAAAATCACCAAAAAAAATTAGCAAAACAAAAAATTAAATTAGCAATAAGGTAAGGGATATTTCATAGATCTACCAAAATTTAACTGAAAATAAAGCATCCATGATTAATACAAGGTTTGGATGGAGAAAAGAACATAGATCTATATTATATTATGAAAGAGTTACAACAAATGCATAATACCTTGATTCTTTGTTGCACTCCCAGATCTGAGTTCCTTTATATCCTTCTTGGCCACCCTTTCTTGGTTGGAAGAAGTGAGGAAATTCTATATATCATGGGAAGAATAGGATGTACTCTATTACCTAGGATCAAACTCTGTCTTGTGTTGATGCCCAACACCCAACTCTCTAGCAAATGATGAAAAAAAGACTCTTGATTGTTTTTCACCATCATGAGGACTCCTAATAGTAGACTTAATCTATCCCATCCCATTCACTTGGCCTCTCTTTATAGGAATGTAGAGAATCTCAAAGATAATTTCATGACATGTGAACTAGGTGAAAATAGGTCATGCACAAATTCCATGCTCAATAATGCGTCATGGCCAATCCATCTCTTGTTAATCTCCTTGTAACGCTCCAAATATAGAATATCTCAGGGGTGGTCGCGGGTTTAGTAAGGGAAACTAGTGATCGAATATGACTTGTTTATGGGGAAGCTGCGACCAACCACCCTTCTAGCTAGTAAAGGCATGACTAGGATCAAATGTGTTGTTTTACAAGCAATTTTCTCATGTTTTTGACATTAAAACATCATTTGGTTCTCTTTAAGGCCTAGGATGACAAATATAAGTGTAATAAATGTCCCTTAATGTGTGAGGTCAGAAGAGGAACTAATGGTTTAAATACATTGCCAAAATACATCACATTCAAGTGGAAAAAGGAAGGATCTCAAAGATCAAGGACCCAAGAAGTACCTACAAACAAATATCTACTAATCATATATATAGATCACCCTTGAGGTAGGCATATCCATGCTCGGATGAATGAAAACAACATAGATACGAACACAATACACCACATATCCATGAAATTATATGTAAGACCATGGCCAAAAAAAGTACACAGTGGCTCCATGTTATGTAAAATATCATAGCCATGAGAAAATATAACATGGATCTATGTTACAATATACATCGGGGAGACATATAGCACAAATGAGAGTGCCATTGTGGTCTCCAAAGTAATCATATCGTAGTGATATAGTCCAATGTATCTTGGGAAGGATATCATAAGTGGATGATTCTCCTAGACCCAAGGTCTTTAATCCAACCCCGTTGGAATCATTGTCATTGATGTCAAAGGATTAATGTTGTCGTATTACAACTTTAAAAATACACACAACATTTCCAAGATTGATTTATATATAGGTTTACAAATTTATTAAAAAAGGGGTGCATGTGAAAAAGAAAAAAAGTGAAATAGTGGTTTCAAACCCATGGGTTTGGAAGCCCATGGAATTAATTATTTAATTAACAGGTGTTTTGTCTTTTTGAATTAACATGTACCTTCATGAAGGGTTATGATAAAGCAAAAAAAGAGAAAGTATTGAGAGAAAGTGTGTGGGTAAAAAATGTAATAACATTTGAAGAAATGGATGAGTAAACATTGAATATCATTCCAAAAGGGGAGAGTTGTGAAATCAATTTCAGGTTAGATTTTCATTTTCGCGATAACTTGTTTTCTAGGATGTTTCATACCAAAAATTTGAGGAGATCGAGGTGACATATCTGGTACATGTGGTAAAAATATCAGATGTTGTTTCTCTATATTTTCTGAGATATTCCATGTGGAAATTAAGGTTTCTAAATGGTCCTGAAATCAGTTTCTAACAAGCCAGTTTGGAATTTTTGCTATAGCTTATTTTCTGGGACTTTTCAGATTGTAAAATTTTCATGGATCTAAGGAGACATATATAATTACCTCACGTAAAAATTTCAAACTTTGGTTCTCTATACTTTCTAAGATATGCCCTATGGAAGTTAGGGTTATCAGTTTCAAACAAGTTAGTTTGTAATTTTCGCTATAACTTCTTTTCTAGGACTTTTCAGACTATTAAATTTTCATGGATATGAGGAGACATATAGAAATACTTCAGGTAAAAATTTTAGACTTTGGTTTTCCATACTTTCTAATATATACCCTGTGTAATTTCGGGTTTCTGAATGGTCTTGAAATTCGTTTCAAACAGGTCAGCTTGACATTTTCTCTATTACTTTGTTTTTGGGACTTTTCATACTGTGAAAATTTCAAGGATATGAGGAGACATATCAAAGTAACTCAAGTAAAAATTTCAGAAATGAATTTGTAAAATTGGATATGTTTCATGTTGTACAAGTTCATTCTTGGGAAGAGGCCAAAAACAAGAAGATTTGGGAAAGTTACCATAAATTTCATTTGGAAATTCAAATTTTGGTTAGACATGGTGAAGGAAGAAGTAGCAAGTAGACTTAGTGAAGGTAATGTGAATGTTATCATCTTTTGAAGAAGTTATAACTTGAAGGTTGTTGCTGCTCAAACAAAGAGATTGGTGTCTCTTATTAATTTGGTGCTTAGCGGTGGGAATTGGTGTCTCCAATAGATTGGTGTCTATGAAGATTTGCAATAGTAGGTTGGTGTTTACCAAGGTTTATACCAGTGGGGACTGGTTTCTCCAGTAGGTTGGCGCCTATAAAGTATTATAAAGAGAATTTTTGTGGTTTTCTCTCGAAAGGGTTTCCACATAAATCTTGTGTTCCATGTTCTGCAGTTAATAGATCTCATATGTGATTATTTTCTTATGGTTGATGAATGTTTGAAAGAGTAAAAAAATGTCGTATATTGATGCACCCCTCCATCTCAGTATAAGTGTGTTCTTAACAAACCCCATCGATGGTATGGATCTACATCATGAAAATATATTAGTTGATGTCGAGCATGGTAGAAACAGTATGATTACTGGTCATTGATGAATACCATTAACATACACAAGGGCAGTCACCAATAATGGAAATGGACCATAAGGTACCTAGTGAAATCTAGTGAGTGTGAATAGAGGATCTAATTTTGATCACTCTTAGAATCGATCAATTAGGGGTCAATTATGTAAACCCACTGGTAATTGTGAGGAATCCTTCCACTGATGACTACAAGTTCCAAGGTACTAATTGGTTTCTAGATACACTTCCTAGATAATGAGCTACTGCATATAGTGTTACAAGGGAAAAACTCTCTATGGCCAAGGGTAAACCACAACAGACAGGTATGACTACAGAAATCAACTCAATTCCAACATGTGCTATATAAACTAATGTGCAATACGAGGAAGAAGCCTACCTCGATCCAATCGTTTGATGTCATTCCACCACTGAGCACTTTGACCCAAAGCTTTACACCTGCAAGAAGTTCTCAACAAACAAGCGATGCAAGTATATAGTGACAATAGATAAAATGAGTTAGCACATCAGATAACACAATCCATTAATAAACATTACAAACATTCCCATGGATAATAATCATTTATTTGCAAGATATCGATAGGACAGGAAAGGAGTATTTCTATTAATAATTGATCAACAAAAGTATCAACATTACAAACTTCCGTGTCAGCACAGTTGAAAACCAAGAAACCAAGTTCCTTCCAACTGGGTCTCCACCACTTCAATCCTCCACCAAAGGCAAGCTCATAGCAAAGAGGCAATGAGGTCCTCTCGACAATAAGGAAAGAGCTTGGGGGATGAACACTGTGTTCAGACTTGAGGGACAAAGGGATGCAGACTCAATATGAAGTAATTTCTCTAGAGTAACTTTGCTCTCAAAGTTGAATGCTTTCTCCTCTTTTCCATAGCTCGAAATTGTGCTCTTATAGCCTCCAGAATGCAACTGAAGGGCCAAGTTGGAATGCTTCCAGTATATGGAAGGCCAAATATCAGAGATCTTTTGTCTTGACATGGAAACCTGACCTCATTTTGTATTTTCTGGCACAAATCTGGATATACGTGAGATGTAGTGGAGCAACAAGCGTATACACATCTTGCAAAGCAGTTAGGGAGCGTATATGTGGAAAAATATATATTTTTGGTTCTGGATTTATCAAAAAGGGGTTGATAAGTTTGCATAGGGAAATGGAAAAAGGCCCTCTGTGCAAGATAGCAATGGCGAGACAAATCTTGCTATAACAGATGCCCCCTAATGTGTGAGATTAGAGGAGTATCTTCGATGACCGAAATACATTATAAATAACCCAGAAGTGGAGCGGTAGAGAACCAGCTGGATGAACTCAATTGCTCATTACATTATGTACTGACTTTGCATACATGGCTGTCAAGAATACAATGCAAATCCATGTGGAAAATATACCAACAAGTGATCATGGCCATGAGTAGGCAAGTATAAATGTGGTTATATGCCAATAGTTGTTATAGTCATGAACAAGGCCCAGTGAAACTAGTCTTAAAATCAATCTGAAGATATCTGTATACCATGGTGTACAATCTAATATCCCATGATCGCTGAAGTCAAATATGTACTGGTCCAATGAAATGGAAGCAACAACTCAGGAAAGTTGCGTCCACAAAGTGATGTCTTCAAGTCTTCAATACAATCCGCCAATGGTGCGAGACTACATCATGTGAATAAATGAGTTGAGGTCGAACACGATGAGACATTGTTTGATTACTGGTCATTGAGGTATACCGTTAACAAACATGAGACAACCTACCAATGATGAAAGTAGGTATCAAGGCACCGAGTACATCTCTACAAATGTGAATAAAGGAGCTGGTGTCGAACACTTGAGAGATCCATTGATCAGGAGACATTGATGTATTCCCATCTGTCAATGGCGAGAGAGCCTGCCACTAATGTCTGCAAGCCTCAAGGTACTCATAAAACTCTAGGTCTCGTATCCAGAATACATGAGCTGAAGTCGATGGAAAGAGACCCACTGAAAGGAGAGCATTAAGGCATCTCTCATCAGTCAGCACGAGGAAAAAAGCAGGATCTTCATGATTTGGCGGAGATCAGACGAAGAACATGTTCACGAACCAACGACCCTGTGCATCTTTCGTGTGTGTCAAATGCAAGCGGTACATGAAAAAGACCCTCTGAATAAAAGCCAATGATGAGAATTGCTGACAAAGGTGAGGAAACCACCAATAAGGATAATGGCATCCAAGACACTGCACGAATCCCAAAGTGTGAATAGATGTCTTGCCGTTGAACACAAGGGAAACCACCCAGCCAATGACCCATGATGAAATGTCGATTCTTGGGTTCAAGGTGACCTACCAATGATGACAGTAGGGCTAGGGTGCATCATAAGACCAAGGTATCATGTGATTCTGAGACAAACAGAGGGTATGACCGACATGCAAAGTCAATATTTCTGAGGAGTGGTCAACACAGGTTGATAGACTTCTTTTGAACATGAGCATGAGACATATGGTGGACTCTGGCAACATAGAATTAATGATGTGACAACTAGATGCAGGAGGCATCCATAATGTTCTCTATAGTGACTGGAA
>ML834693.1:117893-144866 GCA_009831015.1 Picea engelmannii
AAACCAAGTTCCTTCCAACTGGGTCTCCACCACTTCAATCCTCCACCAAAGGCAAGCTCATAGCAAAGAGGCAATGAGGTCCTCTCGACAATAAGGAAAGAGCTTGGGGGATGAACACTGTGTTCAGACTTGAGGGACAAAGGAATGTAGACTCAATATGAAGTAATTTCTCTAGAGTAACTTTGCTCTCAAAGTTGAATTCTTTCTCCTCTTTTCCATAGCTCGAAATTGTGCTCTTATAGCCTCCAGAATGCAACTGAAGGGCCAAGTCGGAACGCTTCCAGTATATGGAAGGCCAAATATCAGAGATCTTTTGTTGTGACATGGAAACCTGACCTCATTTTGTATTTTCTGGCACAAATCCAGATATACGCGAGATGTAGTGGAGCAACAAGCGTATACACATCTTGCAAAGCAGTTAGGGAGCGTATATGTGGAAAAATATATATTTTTGGCTCTGGATTTATCAAAAAGGGGTTGATAAGTTTGCATAGGGAAATGGAAAAAGGCCCTCTGTGCAAGATAGTAATGGCGAGACAAATCTTGCTATAACAGATGCCCCCTAATGTGTGAGATTAGAGGAGTATCTTCGATGACCGAAATACATTATAAATAACCCAAAAGTGGAGCGGCAGAGAACCAGCTGGATGAACTCAATTGCTCATTACATTATGTACTGACTTTGCATACATGGCTGTCAAGAATACAATGCAAATCCATGTGGAAAATATACCAACAAGTGCTCATGGCCATGAGTAGGCAAGTATAAATGTGGTTATATGCCAATAGTTGTCATAGTCACGAACAAGGCCCAGTGAAACTAGTCTTAAAATCAATCTGAAGATATATGTATACCATGGTGTACATTCTAATATCCCATGATCGCTGAAGTCAAATATGTACTGGTCCAATGAAATGGAAGCAACAACTTAGGAAAGCTGCGTCCACAAAGTGATGTCTTCAAGTCTTCAATACAATCCGCCAATGGTGCGAGACTACATCATGTGAATAAATGAGTTGAGGTCGAACACAATGAGACATCGTTTGATTACTGGTCATTGAGGTATACCGTTAACAAACGTGAGACAACCTACCAATGATGAAAGTAGGTATCAAGGCACCAAGTACATCTCTACAAATGTGAATAAAGGAGCTGGTGTCGAACACTTGAGAGATCCATTGATCAGGAGACATTGATGTATTCCCATCTGTCAATGGCGAGAGAGCCTGCCACTAATGTCTGCAAGCCCCAAGGTACTCATAAAACTCTAGGTCTCGTATCCAGAATACATGAGCTGAAGTCAATGGAAAGAGACCCACTGAAAGGAGAGCATTAAGGCATCTCTCATCAGTCAGCATGAGGAAAAAAGCAGGATCTTCATGATTTGGCGGAGATCAGACGAAAACATGTTCACGAACCAACGACCCTGTGCGTCTTTCGTGTGTGTCAAATGCAGGCGGTACATGAAAAAGACCCTCTGAATAGAAGCCAATGATGAGAATTGCTGACAAAGGTGAGGAAACCACCAATAAGGATAATGGCATCCAAGACAATGCACGAATCCCAAAGTGTGAATAGATGTCTTGCCGTTGAACACAAGGGAAACCACCCAACCAATGACCCATGATGAAATGTCGATTCTTGGGTTCAAGGTGACCTACCAATTATGACAGTAGGGCTAGGGTGCATCATAAGACCAAGGTATCATGTGATTCTGAGACAAACAGAGGGTATGGCTGACATGCAAAGTCAAGATTTCTGAGGAGTGGTCAACACAGGTTGATAGACTTCTTTTGAACATGAGCATGAGACATATGGTGGACTCTGGCAACATAGAATTAATGATGTGACAACTAGATGCAGGAGGCATCCATAATGTTCTCTATAGTGACTGGAAGATTAAACAGTCGATAAATAAAATTATGTAACGAGATAAGCTTCCTAAGGCCATGCTAAACCCAAAATTATGATGACGCAAGGACTCAATAACTTTGTGCTCTGTTCAAAGGTGACACAACTGCTGCCAATTACAATATAGTACTCCCTTCTCGCCCGTCTTTTTTTGTTTTTTCATAACAAGTGAATGCTATGATACAGAGGAGGGAACAAGCGTCGCAAGTAAGCAAAACTAGTTCTAGCAGTGGAACATACCTATGCTCAATGCAAGGAAATGCATGCGGGAGATGGACACTCGGGGTGATGTTCCCTCCAGGGTATAGGGTGTCAAATTGCGAAGGATATAAACGAGGCTCTTCTTGGTTGAGGATGCAAACTTCTTGGGCCATGGTTTATAATGCAAAACGATAACCGGCTAAAGGCTCAATACTGCAAGTAAAGGGCATGAGATGCAATCACAATTTAACGCCAAAAAATGTCCTTTTTTATATCTTTTAGTCTACTTGGTGTGAAAAAGGGGTAAACTTGTGCCAAATAGACGTCTATTCAAATCCAATTTACGAGTGTGAAAAATACAAGTTCACTTGGCAATCTTTTCCATTTTTGATAGCGAGTCAGAAAAGAGCTTAACTAAGAATCATGATCTTTCAAATTTAATTTTAACGAGTGTGAAAGGGACAAATCACTCGGCGATCTTTTCAGTTTTTAATGACGAGTCGGAAAAGATATTAACTAAGACTCGTTTTTAGTTCTAATCAACCTGTAAAGGGGGAGGCCAAGTTTCCCATCCCAACCTTCTTCCGAAAGTCAGTATCCTGCGGATAGTTGACAAAATCTTGGGAAAGCCCAAAGCTCTCCAAGTTGAGGACGAGAAAGTGCTAACAGAGTACATAGTCTCTGTTATGGTTTGAATAATGTCTCTTAGTGGAACAGACATAGGTGGGGGTATGGGATGTCCCGTTAGGTCGTCCCAGTCGAAGGGGACCTCGTTAGAACTCAGAGAGGGAGTATTCGAAGGAAGAATGAATCTCTCTTATTCAGAAGGGGGAAGACTTGGAATGTTGATGACGTGACTAGAGGGTGCATCACTCTTTTTAGGGAGAGTCGGTTTGACCATGAATGGAACTGACATGGTCACTTCTTCAATTATAGTTTGAATAGGATGCATGGTAACGGGGGAAGGAGATGCTTCACCCTCTGTGGAGGGGGTGAGGTCAGAGGAAAATCGCGACGGTGAGACCGCCGGGATCATTAAAGGTGAAGTGGTGTGAGGGGGAACCATGGGTGTCTCGGAGTCCGAAGGGATTTTGGGCGAGTCCCATGCCTTTGGTATCTCGACAGTCACTGGGCACAAGCGAGTAAGATGGCTTCCTTCACAAGTCCTGCAAAGAAATTTAGGCTTACGTCTGAGAAGTTTAGGTTTATCGATGGGACTAGCCGAGGAAAGAGAGTTGTCTCCTATATGATGAATAGGAGTTAGAGATGTGAAACGACTATGATCTGGGGTGAAAAGGATGGTGCCCCCAACATAATTGGTAGAGGTTGGAAGTGAGTTGTCGACATGATTTGTAGAAAATGTCGACTCATCCCCAACATGACTAGAAGAGGTGGGCGATGGTGCACTAGTGTGGCTTACAGTGGTTGGGCTAGTGATAGATTGCGGTATTTGATTCCAAGGTCCTGGAAAAGATTGATTCTAAAACATTGCAAGCCAGAAAGGATTTTGGTATACTCCTTTTCTTGGCCCAAAAACATGGATAATAATAATATATTTGCAAGATATTGATAGGAAGGGAAAGGAGTATTTCTATTAATAATTGATCAACATAAGTATCAACATTAAAGACTTTTGTGTCGGCACGGTTTGAAACCAAGAAACCAAGTTCCTTCCAACTGGGTCTCCACCACTTCAATCCTCCAACAAAGGCAAGCTCATAACAAAGAGGCAATGAGGTCCTCTCGACAATAAGGAAAGAGCTTGGGGGATGAACACTGTGTTCAGAATTGAGGGACAAAGGGATGTAGACTCAATATGAAGTAATTTCTCCAGAGTAACTTTTCTCTCAAAGTTGAATGCTTTCTCCTCTTTTCCATAGCTCGAAATTGTGCTCTTATAGCCTCCAGAATGCAACTGAAGGGCGAGTCAGAACGTTTCCAGTATATGGAAGGCCAAATATCAGAGATCTTTTGTCGTGACATGGAAACCTGACCTCATTTTGTATTTTCTTCCACAAATCCTGATATACGCGAGCTGTAGTGGAGAAGAAAGTGTATACACATCTTGCAAAGCAGTTAGGGAGCATATATGTGGAAAAATATATATTTTTGGCTCTGGATTTATCAAAAAGGGGTTGATAAGTCTGCATAGGGAAATGGAAAAAGGCCCTCTATGCAAGATATCAACGGTGAGGCAAATATTGCTATCTAATGTGAATAGAGGATCTAATTTTGATCACTCATAGAATCGATCAATTAGGTGTCAATTATGTAAACCCATTGGTAATTGTGAGGAATCCTTCCATTGATGACTACAAGTTCCAAGGTACTAATTGGTTTCTAGATCCACTTCCTAGATAATGAGCTAGTGTATATAGGAAGGTATTTTTTGAAGGAGGGACTTAATGCATCCCCCATCAATCAATATGTAACAATAACCGAGAGAGCATTTGAAGAGATAAATCACCAAGTACAACTAACACATGGATGGATGACACGAAAGGTCAACAAGATTGTAGAATGCCCGACTCAGGATTCACTTCCCTTGAACATATAGCATGACATATCAATGAATTAGTAGAAATGATTCAAGAGGACCAATGATATAGTGAAAAAACATATGAGGCATTGTAACACTCTCCATAATGATTGGAAGAGTAACCAATTGGAGGAGAAGATGACTCATAACCATGGTATAGCTCCTAGGAAAGATACATCCCAATTGTAAGACGATGAAGAAAATAGATTCCATGTTCAAGGGTTCCAATTATTGATTGATGAAACTTATATGAATACAAATATAGACTCTCCCCCCCTCCCCCACCTCTTTTTTTTGGGGGTTTTTATTTCCTTTTTCGTGGTTTTACAAGTGCAAAAACTAGATAACAATATGCTCAATCTGTCCTTTTCATGTTTTTACGAGCATAAAAAGAGATAAAAGTATGATAAATGGATAAAATGAGTGGATCAATGGCATTCAACTACATTCCAAGTTCATGGAACTAAAATATGAAAAATCAAACGCAAAAAAGGTACTCGACAAGTGATGTCCATCCATAGCAGTTTTTTCCAAGGGTAAAGGTCGCAAAATAGAAGCAAGACAAAAAACATAAAGAGGTCAAGAGTGACTGCAATGGTGGCAAGAAGGATTAAAGCAATGGGTGCTTCACCCTATTGACCAATATCTTAGCACATTCATTCATAAAGGAGTTTTTTTAATTGTGAAAAATAAGGCCAATATATTGTAGGTATTGGGGGGGATGTAGGGTTTCAAATGGTTTATAGGTATTTGGGGATATAAAAAGGGTTGTCTATTTGAAATAGGGGTTTATTTTATTGGAAATATGTATTGGGAGGGGGGGTTCAACAAAAGGATTTTGGGAGGTATTTATCAATATCTAGTGAAATTAGGGGTATTCTTTAATATCCCACGAATGTAGGCACTATGTCATAGGTTCATTGAGTGAAGACCCCATGAATTAAAGCTAAAAACAACACAATAATATGCACATGGACATAAAAATCAATATTCACATGCAACCATAAAGCAACATAAATGATGACGAGAACTCCTTTGGTACTTGGCCAGATGAGGATTAAGAGAGAAAAATGAGGTATCAAATTTCAGTTATGGCAAGTCTAAATGTGGGTTCCCAAGCCTATGGATAATTGTAGCATGGGAATTGAATGGAAAAGTGAATTCTAAGTAGGGTACCCATGAAGGGTAGACACTACTTCACAAGTTATGATGTGTAATAAATCGAGGGATGTTGTCGCAACCTAACAAGATCAAACCTAAAGAAAAATGATGGAAAAAGTGATAGTTAATAATGCAAAATTAGATTGCAAGGAAGAACCTATCACTATTCTAGTTTAGAACATGTACCTCATGGTTCAATGAATGTTTCCATAGAAAATTCCAAACAAACGTCACCAAGTCCTGTAAAAATAATCTAGAAACACTAGACCCCAAGTTAAATTACGTAGTGAAATATCATAAAAACAATATCAAAGCATAAATCAGAAGTAATCAAAGGCTCGTTTCAGTACCCATGTAAAAATGGTTGTTTCAAACCCCAAAGAGGCCCAAAATTGGTCTATTTATGGACAAACAGGGCTCATTTTCACATTTACCATATTGTTTTTTTTTTTAATTATGGGAAAAAATTGTTACCACCCAAGACTTCTAGTGTATATTGTAGGATATTCGAATAGCACAATTCCATTTCATTTGGACAAGGTAGGCCCTCAATCCATGCCCTTTTATTGGATAACTACCATTTTAATTTCCACTGAGTTTTGGGATGGTGGGGAACCTTACAAGGTTCACAAATGCACAGTTGTGGGTTTTTCCACATATAGTCATGAAAAGAAGGCCCTAGGTGTGGCTATTCCATGATATAGCCACGACTAGCCACATCTATTTAGCTAAATAGTCATGACCAACCCTAAAACCAAGTTAAAAAAAAAATCCTTAGATATTTCCTGCATGCCTAATCTGTGATTTTCTTGATTGTGCAGGTAGGTTTTCCACCATGATGGAGTCAAAATAAAGGCTTAATGAGGCTACAAATGTGGAAATCATGAGGAACCAACATACACTAGAAGCAATGCAATATTGTGGGATTTTGAAATTCTTAAGGAATTACAAAATGAGGTCCCGGATGATGTTGCTAGAGAGGTTTCTTAGGTTTTGGGACCCTAACCAATAGTTTTTTCGCGTGGGACATGATATATTGACCCTTAAGGTCAAGGATATATAATTTATCATAGTTCTATTATGGTGTGGGGATCCAACAATTCTGAAATGGGGGGAAGGTGGAGCAATAAGATCCATCAATGACTACATTGTTGCACATTGTTGTCCAGGGTCATGAAAGAGCAGGTAATCAATTTCCAAACAAGGTCATTATTCCATTACCACTTTGCACAATCCTCTTTACCATTACTCATGATGTTGGTTCTATGAAAATCCACTTTGCATTTAGGTGTTGGTTATGGAGCGTGATTATCTTCCTGATTCATAGGTTTGTTTCAGCCATGCTTGGATCCCATTTCTTGATGGGGGGTGTGGGGGGGATTCCCCCCCCACTACTGGCGTCAGGGGGGTCCAAGGGGGGGCAAAGAAAATTAATGGATCTCCACCCTAGCAGGGGATTCAGGGGCATTGCCCCCGAAGTGGAATTTTGCGAAAAATTGCCTTGTAAAATATTGTAATTTCATAGTCAATCTTGACCGTTCATTATAAGGTCATCCGACGATAGAAGTTATGTTAGGGTTTTTTTCCCTAAAAGGAAACCCTATTTTATGATGGAATTGTATTGCAATTGTGAGTGATAGTGAATATTGTATTCTAAGGGAGGAGACTGTGATAGAAAGAAGAGGAAGTTACAACGAACATGTTGTATGTTGTATCCCTTTAGTTTGATGGATAATAAAAAGGAAGGATCTGGCAATTTATCTGGTGGACGTAGCCCACACTGGGTGAACCACGTATATCTGTGTGTCTTTGTGTTTTATTTATGCATTTGTTTTATTTTATTGCTCTGCGATATTGTTTTTCTAACACTAGGTCTCATGTGCATTATGTGTTTGAGTGCTTGAAACCTGCAGTATTTAATTGGTGTACTAGATTGCTAGTTAACATGAGGAACCAACTTACGAGATGCAGGATAGGAAAAAAATATAATATGGATATGACTCTATCCTTGTGTCATTTTTCTCAGAGAGGATTCCCGATATCAGACTTTGTGTCTCAACACCTTTTGATGGGCCAACTGAGCCCAATATGGGGAGATGGATAAACTATATGGCTTGTCTTGGTGGAGGCTTACCCCTTAGCATGTTTGGCCATGTTTTTTTTTACTCATAGGATAATAAGATATTTTTAATTGAGGACTATACATAGGAAATCATGGATTTCAAACATGACCCTGATCTTGCACTACCTCATGGGGCTTAGCGGGGAGACATTGGTAAGAAAAATGACTCTTTTTTTTCAATTTTATAATGTTTTTGGATTTTTGGATTATGTATGTTTTTGGTATGTAATGTAATTAATCATTATGATATTGTCATTTTATAGATGTTGTACTAGTTTGATAGGAAGGGATCGTCCCCAATCCTCACAGGTGAGAGATGAGCAACAACTAGAGGAGGGAGAGGGCTATGAGGACATTGTTGAGAATATCTACAAGGTGCAGATGAACCTCGAGGGACTAAACATGAGAGTCTCAATGATCGGATTTTATTAGGTTCCACAAAGTTTATAGTGCCATGCCCCTTCATCTGGTTACTGAGGAAGGTCAACCAATGCGATCATGTGTTATCACGAGACTCATGCAAGTTGAGATGAATATATGACAATATTCCTCTTTTTTGTACCATTATGGATGTATCAAGCTAGTCTATCAGATATATAGACTCTGTATCACCATGGGCCATGTAGCCCAATTTTTTACACTACATATTTTTGGACATGATGTATTGACTATCTATTTATATATATACATATGATTTGTCTCTTACTTATAGTTTCAGATGATGTGACTAGAAATCCATGTTTTATGTACATTCATGCTTATATTAATGCTTAATTAATGTGACACATGTCAATCTAACACATAGTTAGCTAATGCATTAACCAACGTGTTTTAACTCCTTTGAACATGATCATAAACAATGCAATCAAATTTTATCTCAAGAAGTCACACCCTTAAAAAGGTTTCTAAGTAACATAGGATTTCTAACTAGATAGAGATTGTTCGATTGTGATACCACTAACTATGAATCCAAGTGCATAACTAAAATTCAGATGCCAAGAGAAATGGATTCAAACATGATTTTGATGAACACACTATATTCCACAACATTGTTGGTTGTAGGACAAAGGAATATGCCCCCTGAATCCACCAGTTCATCTATGGGCGAGAATATCACCCAAGCAGTAGAAGTAATGTTTCAAGTAATGTGGTTACAATGTTTTGAGTACTATGGTTGGTGCCATCTGTGAATCCTACATATATCGAGGTAGATGCTAACATATAAAAATCAATCACCAATCATGATAAGCATCAAACCAAATCAAACCACATGTAAAAACAAAAATCACTCACATCACATAACTACTAAAAATATAGTATGCATAAAGTAGTATGCAACCTTTTAGCTCATGCATAACACTTTTTGACATAGATCCCATTGCAGGGCTCCGTTAAAGGGTTTCCCTCGTAGTCTGTAACTAACATGTAAGGTCATTTCTGCAATACACAATTAATGATATGAGGACCATACATAGGGGTTCTAATTTTCCTACACCTAACTTATCATGATCTTGATCATAGACCAAAACCAAGTCATCTTAAGCAAAGAAACGAGGTTGAAAATGTTTATCATATTGAGCTTTAACTTGATTCTTATGAGTCTTGTTGGACTTTTCTTCTTCACAACGATGTTCATCCAATTGGGACAAATATAAGAGATGTTTTTCCTCAGTATAAGTGTTAGGAAAGAGTTCCGCGACTAGTTTTAATGAAGAAATTTCACATTCAATTAGATGTACCACCTCCAGTCCATAGATGAGTTGAAACAATGTGAAACCGGTGGCAGTTTTAGCTGAGGTTTGGTATTCACATAAGGCTAAGAAAAAGATCAAATGAAAGTTTATTTTATGTTTCCCCACCATTCTCTATATCATTATATTCAAAACATGATCGATGGCTTCGACTTGACCATTTGAATAAGGATAGTAAAGGGTTGCATTTCAAGATGAAAACCCAACTTGATTACTAATTCAGTCATCTTTTTTTTGTGAAAATGATACATGTGATCCATAAAAATAGTTTTAGGCAAACCAAACCTAGAGCCATTATGGTGCCATCGTTGGAATACACATGCATATATTTGGCTCACTTGGTAAAGTAGTCAATGACCATAGTGATGTAACCATTGCAATTAGCCAAAGTAGGATTACAAGTCATGAAATCGATACCCCACTTTGCAAAGGGTCCAAAATCAACCAAAAGGTATAATGGAGTAGGATGTATACACATTTTTGAGTAAAATAATGACAAGAGTGACACTTATGGATCGCAGTAATACAATGCTTAAATATCGTGAGCCAAAAGTATCATGCATGCAAGATCTTCTAGGATGTGACAAGACTAGAAAGATGAATTCCACATGCTCTAACATCGTAATCATTTGAAAAAAAATAAAAATTTTCATGGATAAGGCATCGACACAATATCAATTCTACTCCATGTCGATAAAGTATGCCATCAATAATGAGGTAATTCTTGGCTTGGTGGTGTATACATTGTTTTTCATCTATTGATAAATGAGGACTAAATCATTGGGTTTAAATATATATAAATACATATATGTACCAAGGATTAGAAGAGGAAATTAGGAATAACGACTCATTTGGTAATAAATCATTAACCATGATTTCTTCACTAACTGTGGGAATCTCATACATTAATTCAGTGAAGGATAAATACTTCTTAGGTTTTGAAGTCACAAAATAAAAATCAAACTCTTGTAAGATGACAACCTAAACCTTTAAGATTATATTTAGACTCCACCTAAGAAAGGATAGGTATTCATGATTGTCTCATCCTAACCTAAAATAATTTTTTGAAAAGGACTAGATCAACTTTAAGTACTTAGAAACATTCTAACACCCCTACTAAACTGTGACATCCAACTAATCCAAATTGATGACACCAAAATATTTGATTTTCACTATGAGAAGTGGGGCCAACTAGTGCATATAGAGCTCACAATGATGCTTCAAATATTTTTATATTATACAATAGTAATATATCACCTTTATTGAAGGTCTTGTTCTTGATATGATAGTCATGCCAAGCCTTTTGTTGGCATAGGGGCAGACCCGTGTTTCGACTCTAACATAGCACCAACAAACCCTAATTACTGGCCCTTTCGGGAACACCTACGGAGCAGATGCAGTCTCACTCAAAGTAGCAATAGGGGGTTGCATAACACAGGTGTCTACAACCAGAGGAAATGCAAGTGAATCCAAACAACAACACACAAAGATCTAGTTATTCTTTACCAAGCTTAAGCCTACTTCACACAATTATATCTCATATCTAACACAATAATACAATAACAGTATATCAAATGACAAAGAACACAACATCAATCACACAGAGCAACAAGATATATGTGGTTCACCCTCTCCCTAGGGCTACGTCCACAGAACTGCATTTTTTGATATATTATGTGAAAGCATACAGTTCTATCCACGCACTTAGCTTGCAGATTTCTTTCTCTTTCTCTCTCTCTCCTCCCTGCGCACCCAGCTGAAGATCTTATAATACAGACTCTCTACCACAGCCTGCTCTCTCTCTCTCTCTCTCTCACAATAACTATACCCAACAACCATTAACCACAATAGTAAGAACCAATTCTTGAACAACCCTTTTGATTCTCCTTGACCTTTATTTATACATTACATGGAAATGTCTAGGTGTCAAAACCCTAGATCCAAAACCCTAGGTGTCTAAAACCCTAGGTCCACTTGACCCGTATTTTCAGGGCTTTGCCAGCCTGTCTTTCCTTCTTTCCCGTGAGGTTTTCTAAAGAATCCGTTGGTGGCTTTTTCCGCTTGCTGAGTTGTCCACGATCCATCTTCCTTGTTGATCTGTCTTCCTCGATCTTCTCATTCAACGACTCTTTTTCACTTACTTCTCTCCTTCTTTTCTTCTTCTTTAACCACTTCAACCCATTCTCAGTCACTATGCCTTTCGCACAGTTCATAGTTCGTCTTTTCTCTTCCTTTTTATTTGCTTTCTTCCTTAATCCATAACCAAGGGCCAACATGCCCCCAACACTCACCTGTGGCTCGTCCCGAGTCACTGTAAGACTGGACCCTTTGTTTTAATTCAACTTCAGAGTGCGTGGAGCAGCCTATGCTTTCTACTCTGTCCCTCCCCACTGTGTGCATACTATATTTTATGTGTCTGGTACCCAGTTTCAACTACACCTGGTACCTACACCCTTCTTCTTCTTCTTTTACTGAGAGTTGTTGGGAAGCTAGTTGTCATAATACAATTTCAACCGGCTCCCATTTACTAAACCTTCCTTCCATTATCCACTCAAGGTATTCAACTGCGCATATCCTCCTTTTGTAACATAGGAAACCTCATATGGCCCTAGCCAATGTGTTCTGAACTTTCCTGGATGCTTCATGAACTTGCTGTCATATACCAATACCATATCTCCTTGCTTGAATGCTTTATTCTTGATATTTATGTCATGGTAGGCCTTTTCACGTTCCTTCTATACCTGCTGATGAAATCCTGCAATAAACCTGTCTTTCTCTAATTCTACCAACTGCTGAAGCCTTTCTTGAACAACGCCTGTGTCGTCCATACCTGTAAATGATACAATTCTTAATCTAGGAACCAAGTATTCCATAGGTACCACTGCTTCCAGGCCATAAAATAGCTTAAATGGAGTCTGCATGGTCATATTTTTGCAAGTTGTTCGATAGGCCCATTACACTACTGACACTCTCAAATCCCAATCATCTCTATTCACACTGCAAATATTCATCAACATTGTCTCCAATATCTTATTGAAATCTTTGACTGTACCATTCGCTTGTGGGTGGTATGGTGTGCTCTTGTGATGATGAACTTCAAATTCATGACTCAAGGCTTCAATAGTTTTGTTGATGAAGTGTGTGCCTTGACCACTCATAAGGATCTTTGAGCATCCAAATTCGGTTATGATATCATCAAATATGAATTGTGCAGCTGTAGAGACACTACAATATGTAAGTGCTCTTGCTTCTTCCCATTTGGTTAAATATTTTGTTGTAGTGATCATGTATCTCTCTCTTGTGTGCCTTCCTAGTGGGTTAATAGGTCCCACAAAATCAATGGCCCATTTGTCAAATGCTTGTAAAGTCAGTTGAGGTGCTAAAGGCATCGCATTTCTTCTGGAAGGTTTCCCAACTCTTTGGCATACATCGCAGGCTCTGTAGTATTCCTTAGCATCCTTGTGTAGAGTGGGCCACCAGAGGCTAGCTCTAAGAACCTTTTGCGTTGTTTCTTTCCTTGCATAGTGTCCTCCTGCGATGCCTTCATGTGCTTCTACCAGAATCAGTTGCCTTTCTGCCTCCATAACAAATCTCCTCAAGATCTCATCGGGTCCCATCTTATATAGTTGTCCAGCTATAAGTGAAAAATATGCAGCACAAACTACCAACTGTTTCTTCTGAATGATTGTATATTCACGAGGTGTCATTCCTATTGAGAGGAACTGGACTATCTCGGCGAAGTGATCATCAACCTTTCTGATGGCCAACATCTATGCATATGGTAGTGTATCCTCCAAACTGGTAGGTTCCTCTCCATGCTCTAATATGGACAAGTGATCAGGTCCCTTGTTCATTCTTCCTGTCTTGACCACAATCTCAAAATCATATTCCTGGAATAGAAGTATCCATTTGCATATTATTCCCCCCAACATTGGCTTTTTGACTAAGTATTTTAACGCAGAATGATTAGTAAAATTCTTAAAGTGCCCTCCCAAGAAGTAATGTTGAAACTTTTGCAGTGCATATATCATAGCTAGACCTTCTCTTTCAGTGGTAGTGTAATTTATCTCGGCTATAGAGAGATTCTTGCCAGCAAAGGCTAGTGGGTGATCAATATATCTTGCTCTGGGTTGTGCTAGCATGGATCCCAATGCAATAGATGAAGCATCAAAATGCACATGGAATTCGTTACTCTAGTATGGGAAAACCAAGATAGGCACAATGACCATCTTTTGCTTTAGTGTGTCGAAGCTCTACTGACATTCCTTTGACCATTGAAACTGACAATCTTTCTTTAAAATATTTTCCATGGGTGTTGTTATCTATGCATAGCCCTTGATGAACTTTCTGTAGTATCCAATATGTCCCATCATAGTGCGCAACTATCTAACCAAAGTAGGAGGAGGTAGATCAACAATGATGGCAATCTTGGAAGGATCTACCAACAACCCTTGCTTACACACAATATGGCATAGCATCACTCCAAAGGGTGAAAAGAAGACACACTGCTTCAAGTTCAGGGCAATCTGACATTGCCTGCACTTATCCAACATTAGTCTTAAACATTCAATATGATTTTTCAATAAGATGAAAACAGTCCAATCATCAAAATATGCTTCCAAAAATTTATGTAAAAATTCCTTGAATGCTTTGACCACCACCCTGGAAAAGATGGCCGGGGAATTCTTCAATCCAGAGGGAATCACTGTGTACTAGAAAGAACCCCATTATGTTGGAAATGTGGTCTTATGGCGATCTTCCTTATCAATCTTGATCTGGTGATAACCTGAAAATCCATTTGTGAAGGAGTAAACTTCCCATCCTCCCACATTATCTAACACTTCATCAGTAAACGGTGTAGGGAATGGATCATGTAAGCATGAATCATTCAATTTCTGCAAGTCTACATAGATTCTGATCTCTCCTGTCTTGTTATCCTGGACCACCATAGGGCTGATCCATTTTGATTCTTCAACAGGTTCTATGATTCCTGCTTCCAACATTCTGTCTAATTCAATCTTGAATTTATGTTTATATTTGGGATTCAGTTTGTAGGGTCTCTACTTGAATGGACTTGCATCTGGTTTCAAGGGGATCTTCATTTCTCCCATGGGCCCTTTAATGACCTTCATGTCTGTGAACTTGGTTGGAAACAAGTCCTGATATTCATGCAGTAATTTTGTGATCTTCTAAATAGTGGCATCATCCCAATAATCTCAAACGTTGGCCAACTTAGGTGCTTGCTCTGTTCCAATGTTAACTTTCTTGATTTTAATTGGTTGTCCAATGAAAGGTAGTTCGACTCATGGTCCTTCTATGTCTCTCTGTCCTTCAGTTTATACGATGTTCACATTCCTAGGTTCATCGTTTTCATCAACATTGATATTGTAACAACCCTGTAATTTCTAAAGAGGTGCAGTCCATTCATCTTCTTCTTGCTCCAAAGGGAGGTTAGGTGCCTCCTCGAAGACTTTCTGTCTTACAACTTGTAAATCCTGATCTACTATAGGGTATTGAATTTCAAATAAAAATGTAGCTACAAAGTTCTGAGTCATACCGTACCAATCTAAAGTGGTGAGGCACAATTCTGCTTGAAGATACCAATTGATAGGCATTGTGTCCAAAGTGTTAATGAATTTATGCACCCACTGTTCCTGAGGAATATTACTCCAGGCTTCCTCACAACTTTTCACATGGTCCTTTGAACAACTCTGACCTGTGTAGCGAACTTCACACCCTTCGACTTGGTCTGAGAAGCGCACTGTAATCAAAGTGTGACATTTCACCCACTCTGCGATGTTCTTCTTGTGTGTTCCCCACCATCTTGCTGGTATTTCTTTCAAGGATTCATCCAGTGCCAACAACCTCTGTTGTACTCGTACAATTTATTCAAATTCCAATAATAAATTTTCTAAATGATTTAGACCATCAAATGTGGGCAGATTACTTACTTATGTACCGATCCAACGAACTTCCCTGGTCAATCTATCACACCTCCATGCAAAAACTTCATACATTTTGTTCTGCCAGTTCTCCAGTTCTTCTTACAAATCTGATGAGCATGCCTTGTCACTTCGCCAGTGTAAATTCCCATTTGATGTAGGATTAATGTAATCCTGTTGCCTTGCTGTCAATTTATATATATTCTCTAGCTCGTATGCGTGGTGTTCTTCTCTGATGGGTTCTGTGTATCTGTGACCTTCATTAGGATCCAGAGGTGCAATTATCCTAAGGACATCACCTTCAAATGTCATTCTTCTTTTCTTTAAGTCAACAACAGTGGAATTGTTGAAATCCCAATCAGTTCCTAACAAAACAGGATAAGGAAAACTATCGTCAACTATCTCAATAACCTCGAAGTCTGCAACCGTCCTTACCGTGTCAATGTCTACAAGGACATTCTCCATCCTCCCAAAGGGGCTTACTTCCTGCTTTGTTAGCCATCCTGAGCCTGATAGGGGAATAAATCAACTTAGGTTTTCCCATCAATGTCCGAGTCTTCTTCATCATAACATTGACTTCTGACCCTAAGTCGAGGACCACATAATCTATGTCATAGTCAACAATCTAAGAATTAAGGTGTAGTTCCTTGTTTATCCTTCTCTTTCTAGATACTTGATGTAATTCTTTATTCAGCAGGGGATCTACCCTTCCTGTCTCACACCATTTGATCAATCATTGTAGTTCTTGCACAACTCTTTCATCCTTAATCAAATTAATGCAAGTACATAAGAATTCCATAATCTTGATTACCTCTTTTCCTTCTCTGGGCAAGGCAGAATGATCAAATGCCAGAGGCATTCCACATTCTCTCACTTCTTGCTATGTCTTAGATGAAGAAGCCTGATCTCATCCAAATTATCTTCTTGCCTATTCAAACGTCTACTTTTCTTTCCTTGGATCAAACACTTGTGTTTTCTCTGCAGCTCTTCTGACCCTTTATTATTTTGTCGTCTTTCCTAGAGTCACCCTGTATTCTCCTGTAACAGTGCCTCCTCTATTGATAAAAGTGACCATGGGATCCTCTCCATGAGGTTCTACTGATATTAGTTCTACTTGTTGGTTTCCCCCTCGTCTCTCCTGCAGTTTTTCCAGAAATACTGGATAATCCTCAATAACATGTTCAAATTAGTTGCAGTAGCTACAAGTGGTACAAGGGTTCTGACAGTCCCTTGCCAAGTGACCTGGTTGTGCACAGTTATAATGAATGATCTGACCTCGACCTCAACCCATGCCTTCTCCTCGTCCTCTTCCTCTGAATTCACCACGAGGGTTGAAGTTTCCTCTTCCTAGGGAATTAAACTGCGTAGTGTTTCCCTCCTACTGCATCTCTCCTTGAATTATATATGTATCTCTTGACCTTTCATGCAAGAGCTCATAAGCCCTACAATCCTTCTCATCATGCCCCACATATTTACATAATGCGCAGTAAATATTGGTAGGTGTCTGGACATATTTTTGCATGTAATAACATTCACCAGGGCGATGCCTATTTCTAAATACCTCACACTAGGGTAGAGTAACCTGCTTCAAAGGGCTCGGAGCTCTAGAGGCCAAGTATTCATTAAACATGGGACAATTCTCCTTATCATGGCCTTCTGATTTACATATGATACACCAGATGTCTTCTCTTTTATATTTTCCCTTTTCTTTCTTCATATCTTCGACCTACAGAGATAAGCTAGTTAGCTGACTCAAAATTTGACTCATACCTGAGATGGATTCTCCCATAGGGGTTGATTCTAGCTTCATGGTGATATCCAGTGCTTTAGCCTACGAAGAAACCTTCTGTTGCATCAGAGGCACTTTGATGTGTGGTAAGAAGGAAACAATGAACCATTCCTTATCCTGCTCATTTGGAATCTGAAAACTCAAATGGTCTGTCAAGTTCTTAAACCTCTGATCAAACTCCCACACAGGTTCAACTACTCTCTACTTGATTTATTTCAGTTCTGTAATGCCTTGTGACTCCAACTTGGGTTTCTTAAATTATGCACTCAACGAAATGTTGATATCGTTTAGCGGTTTAGGTTGTGAAACTCCTTTAACAAACTTCATGTACCAGCTCAATGCATAGTCTCCCAAGGTAGTACTAAACTGAGCTCTCTTAACAACTTCATCACTGAATTTCTTAATACTCTATACAGCTTCGCATAAAAACCAGTGTTGATTAGGATCTTCAGATCCATATCCTCTAAATATAGGTAACCTCATTTCATCTTCCATAGATCTTCCTAGGCTTCTTGACTAGGTATGTATTGAACTGCTGGTAATAGTATTATGAGTTCTTTGATAGCTCTGGATACTCTGGTTACTTAACGTTGCTACAACAACAGGAGGAGTAATAGTACTTACTTGGAAAGTCGATGCAGTTCCTAAAGTATCTGATTCTTACCATAGAGGTTCTCTAGTCTTCCTCTCCTCTGCCTTAACAGACTATGAATACGCCTCGTTCAATAGCTCTTCTTCTTCCCCACTATAGAACCCTTCGTCCTGTGCTAGTGGTTCGTGATTCTTCTCAAACAAGTTTACCAGAGGAACCTCTCTGAAGGTTCTCCCACTACACATATGTCCAACCTCTGTGTCGTTGTCGCTGTCTAATTTCTAGAACATTATATTTTCAATTTGACCAACTACTGTATCCTCGAGATGTTCTTCTCATGCAATAGCATCTTGATCTTCAACTTCAACAAGTGTAAACTTTTTCCTCTAGGTCCCTTAAAGAAATATCTCTCTGCTTGGTTATATGAATCTACTCTGTGAATAACAAACTTAGTAATGTACCCTCCAATAGTACTATCAAACTAGTGATATACTATTCTTGACATGACGTTATAAAATCTCTTGACCTTATTAATCAACGTTGATGTCCAAACCACTAGTAGCCTAGATCTAATTTCAAATTGGGTATCTTCTAATATAACTAACCACTCGTATATCTCCTTATGAATTCCTCCAAAGAAAATCTCTTGTATATCAGTAAAGATATACCTTCCGAACCAATCCTCTGTACTAAGACTAGGGTTCTTGTTATGAGATTCGACGGAGTGTTTCTCTTGTTCTTCTATCCACTTCTAAATCTCTGTCTTTGATGGAAACCACCTTGACATTCCCTCAAGAAGATCTCGGTATCGACAATGGATCCATTTGTTGGCACAAGGGAAGACATGGGGTTTGACTCTAACAAATCACCAACAAGCCCTAACTACTGTCCCTTTAGGCAACAACTGCAGAGCAAATGCGGTGTCACCCAAAGTAGAAATAGGGGGTTGCAGAACACATGTGTCTACAACCAGAGAAAATGCAAGTGAATCCAAACAACAACACACATAGATATAGTTATTCTTTACCAATCTTAAGCCTACTTTGCATAGTTATATCTCAGATATAACACAATAATACAATAAAAATATATCAAATGACAAAGAACACAACATCAATCACACAGAGCTACGTCCACATAACTTCTTTTATTGATATATTATGTGCAAGAATACAGTTCTATCTACACACTTAGCTTGCAGATCTCTCCCTCTTTCTCTCTCTCTCCTCCCTGCGCACCCAACTGCAGGGTTGACCTTCGCACCCAACTAAAGATATTACAATACAGAATCTCTACCACAACCCGCTCTCTCTCTGACACACAATAACTATACTCAACAACCATTAACCGTAATAGTACGAACCAATTCTTGAACAACCCTCTTGATTCTCCTTGAAATTTATTTATACATTATATGGCAACGTCTAGGTGTCAAAATCCTAGATCCAAAACCCTAGGTGTCTAAAAACCTAGTTCTACTTGACTCGTATTTTCAAGGCTTGGCCATCCTATCTTTGGTTCTTTCCCACGAGGTGCTCTAAAGCATCCATTGGTGGCTTTTTCCGCTTGTTGAGTTGTCCACGATCCATATTCCTTGTTGATCTATCTTCCTCAATCTTCTCATTCAACGACTCTTTTTCCCTTACTTCGCTCCTTTTCTTCTTTTTTGACCACTTCAACCCATTCTAAGTCATTGTGCCTTCCACGTAGTTCATACTTCGTATTTTCTATTCCTTTTTCTTCTCTTTCTTCCTTAATCCATAACCAAGGGCCAACACCTTCTATCTTACCTCTTCCACATTATGATGGAATTTTTCTAGGGACTTGTCTTTTGTGCCCAATATCATTTTAGTTTTGTCAAGTGCTCCTGAATAGATGCTTCTTTTGACATGTGAGGGGTTTAGGCAATGGGTTAAATCAAACCTACAAATTCAATACAGACTGCCATTTATTTCCATATAATAACCTGATATATATAACTTAAAAACATGAATGGTTGGTAGGTAGACCCTATTGACCATTACTCATGACATCTAAATTCAAATATTTCTTATTAAATGGCAGCTTGTACTCACCAAATCAATATTTAACTCAGAGAATTAAGGGCAATGGAAAGTATCCCTTAAGTCATACCACTTAAGTTATTGTGCACTTGATGCACCACCTCTAGTATATGATGCAACCCATAATTTGTGACACAATTCAACATTGATAAAATCATCCCATCCCTTCGATACTTGATTCAATTTAGGTTTCTGAAATCAAATCTCTTATGGATAAAATTTTTGGAGCGATCAATGCACTACTCAGAGTTGTCACTTTTTGGTTTCAACTAGAGATTTGAACTCTTAATTTCCAATATTAAGCATGACCAAACCCATTTGTTCCATGGGCCCTTTAATTACCACTTTTAGTGTTACTTCTAGCGCATCTGAATTTTCTCTGACACTTTGTGTGTTTAACTTTCAATTGCATCTGATGACTCAATCCAAACAGAGTTTCTAGTATCACTTTGTTGATTAATTGGGTTAGTTTCCATCGATGTCAACCCTTGAAGAAAGTTCGGTAGTGAATTCTGGTAGCACAAGGGTTTGGGTAATGGACCCAAGTTTGTTTTATGGATAATGGTATGAGTTTTGATATATTTGTAGGTAAGACTATTCTATATGGATAACACATGTCACACCATTTCCGGTGGTATGTAGAACGCCACATAACTCCTCACAGTTAGAGAGTTATGGCCATGTGAAGTTGGAGAACCCTTATGAGTCATCTAGAAGCCCCAAAAAGTCAAAGTGTTTGCAAAAGAAATTATTTAAATAATAAAGTTAATGGAGAACTCCCTAAAATAAGGAAAGTGGGATGCTACATGAAAGCATAAATAAGAGGCAAGGCTCTCTCATTTAAACACACTTGAATATCATTGAATATATATTTTTGTGAAAAGTTATTTGGGATAGTATTATTGATAGAGAAAAATTGCAGCAGAAAAAGTGTGGCAGGAAACGTGCGGAAGAAAAAGTGCAGCAGTAAATTTGTGACAAAAAAAGTGTGACAAAAAAATTGGGGTAGAAAAATCATGGTAGAAAAAGTGCGGTAGAAAAAGTGTGGCAAAAAAATCACGGCAGAAAATTCACAGTAGAAAAAGTGTGGCAGGAAAATTGTGGCAAAAAAAGTGCGGCAGAAAAATCTCGGTAGCAACATGGTTGGGGTCTATTTATGAGAGATATGGAACATATTGTTTAAGGTATGTTTTTTGAGCTAGGGTTTAGCTCTTGAGATGGTATTGGATATTCAATATTGTTGTATATATCAGATTTGTTGAGGGATACAATTGGTATTTTTTTGTTGGTATTTGGCATATGGGTATTGGTCTTTTGGTTGTGATGTGTTGTTGAAGTTGTTGGTTTAGCTTGAGGCTACATAACAATGAGGTTGTGGAACATGGTTTGATGTAAGGGTTTATGGTATTTGGTTAGGGATAGTGTGATGTATTGCTAAAGAACTTTTGATGGTTATATGGGTATATGTACTTGGTGTATGGTTGAGGTACATGGTTGAGACAAGTAGTTGATGAGTTGACACATACATGAGGTGTATACTTGTTGATGTTGGTACATATTGATGAGTCATAGTTGATGTGTATTTGATGCATGATTGGTATATATTTGGTGCATGGTTGATGCACTCATTGATGGTATGGGTTGAGGTACAGGTTGGTTCATGGTTGATGCACTTGTTTATGGTACATGTTGATTACAGGTTGTTTGGACAGGTTATTCTGACAGGTTATTTGTACAAGTTTGGTGCATGGTTTATGCATTTGTTTATGGTACAAGTTGAGGTACAAGTTTATGTATGGTACATGTTGGCACATGTTATTGGTAAAGGTTGTTACAAGTTGATTGCTACAGGTCTAAAACAATATATCTCACATTGATAGTGTGATAGTGGTTCCATCATTCTACTTCTATGTTAGGGTGGTTGGACGGGGCAAGGACAGGTGGTTGTAGCCACCTTCCAGTTGTAGCCAAAGAACATAGAGGGTTGTAGTCTCCTTCTGGTTGTAGCCAGATAATTAGGGAGTTGGAGATTCCTTGAGGTTGTATCCTGAGAAACTAGGGGGTTGGAGCCTCCTTCTAGTTGCAGCTGGAAAACAAAAGAAGTTGGTGCTTCCAATGAATGTAATTCTTCAAGACATATAAAAAAAATCATTCCGTGATTTTCTCCCTCTTTGGGTTTCCACGTAAAAACACTGGTGTACTATGTATGTGTATGATTGCTCATTTGTTCATTTTTTATTTACTCAACAATTATTGGATGATAATGCTACATTGATATAACATTTGCATTTTTTGGTTGAAAAGGATTTTATTTCTCTGTTACTGATTCACCCCCCCTCTCGGTAATCCAACAATTGGAATTAGAGCCGGTTCCTTCAAGAAATAGTTTAACCACTAGAAGGAGATCATGGATTATTCTGAGAATGGAGTACCAATGTTTAATGGTCAAAATGGTTTTAAGTATGAGATGTGGAGCAAAAGGACATAAGTATTTTTACAGGCACATGGACATTATATTTGGCTATCAGTTGTTACATGATATGATCGTTCAAAAAGGGCAAAGACTGCAACCAAGAAGGAATTGAATAAGAATAACAAAATAGCAATGGATTTCATCTGGGAAGGATTACCTAATCTGGTAAGAGAAAAGGTTGGTAAATGTTCATCAACCAAAGAACTTTGGGATAATTTACATGACATATATTCTTCACCCATCGTAGATTCAGAAAATGCCAAAGAAGATGTAGATACAGATCAAGAAGAATTATGTTCACCATGTCAAACAGATTCAGAAGATGAAGAGTACATAATCACCAGAGAATTGATTAGTGCTTTAGATGAAATAAGAGAAGAAAACAAGTCACTCAAGAAAGAATTGATGAAACAAAAGGAACTTGTTCATCTTTTTGAATAATCCCAATAGGTCATCGAGAAATTAAGAACTCAGCTAGAAGAAGCAAGAAAGATCGAAGCAAATCTTGAATATCAAAAGCATTATTTGGAAGCCAACATAGAAGCACAGAAGGAAGAAGCATAAATGAGAGAGAATATATTGACAAATCATCTTAAGGAAAGAACTAACAATCTAAACCAGCTTGAGGCAAAGTTTGGTCAAGAAGAGAAAGGACTTGAAGAAGAAATAATCACTTTAAAAATTCAGCTTGAAGAAGCGAAAAGAACCGAAGAAGTCATGAAGTCTCAGATAATGAAGAAAGACGAACAGGTTGATAAGCTTGAAGAAAAAGTTGTCACATTGAGAAGTGAAATCGTCAAGCTCAACAAGAACGTTGAAGAGACAAAAATATCCATATCATTTATAGAGAATAAAGAGAAGAACTCTAGGTTGCTAGAAAAGAAGAATGAAGAAAATAGAAAGAGTTATGCAGAAGTACTCAAAGGAAGGAATCATGGTCAACTAGAATCTAAGAAAACTATTGAAGATAAATCTTCAAGAATACCATCCATGTTCAAGCCACAAAGAAGCTTCAATCATGATCATGATTAGTCAAGGAAAAAATTCAGAAAGACTATGCCACAAAGAAGATCATTCACTCCTAGGTATGCAAATTTATTTTATGGTCATTGTTTTTATTGTACTAACTTTCGACATAAGGTTGCATACTGCAGGGATTATAAAAGAAATGTTCAAGTAATAAATGCCTATGTGGCCCCACGTAACATTGAATGTTACAAATGTCATAACTATGGACACATAGCTAGTGATTGTAGAAGCATGATCAATACTTCCATGAAAGAGAACACTAATATCATATGTAAGAAAGTGTGGATAAGAAAACACAAAGAACAGGTCAACAAAGACCAGGTCCCAAAGATCGCAATATTGGCAATAAAATTAGATGAAGAAAATTCTATAGAGAAAAAGAAAGATGTCAAATACAGAAAGGTTTGGAAAATAACTGAAAGAAAAGAAGGACAGGTAAATAAGGAACATGTTCAAGAGATTGTACTTTCAAGAATTGTAGTGAAAGATGAATCCATAGACATAAAGAAAGAAGTCAGAGCTCAGAGAGATGATGAATCTACCAATGAAGATGATGATGAATACACATCAGAGAAGGAATTATTCTTAGCCATCCAGCTTAGAAACTCCCAGGTAATATGAATATTAGACAGGGGGTGTCTATGCGATAGCTATGATAGACCAAAGAACCATACTTAGAGAAACTTGCAAAATTTGAGAAGATGGATCCAGAGCAGTCAGTTAGCAGAAGTACAATTTGATGGATTAATCAAGACTTCATGATAGTATAGTGATAAATGGATCATCATTATGGACAATTGCGCAAGTAGAGTCTTGGACAGTATGGACGAGAGCATGGAATCGTAGATTGGTTCAAAGAGTGGTTTAGAGAGAAAGGAACATTATTATAATGGATGATAATTACACAGGAAATGGCTCAAACAATGCTAATGGATTCCCAATGGACAAATTTTTTTTGGACACATGCAATGCATACAATGATTCACATTCAAAATGCAGTAATGCTCAGAAACAACACTGACAAAACTCCCTATGAGCTATGGAAAGAAAGACCAGCAAATGTGAAGCACTTCAGAGTATTTGGAAGCAAATGATACATCAAAAGAGAAGATGGAAGAATCAAAAAGTTTGACTCTCGTGTGGACAAAGGAGTACTTGTTGGTTACTCAAGTACAAGGAAAGCATACAAGTGTTACAATTTGAGGTTGAACAAAGTTGTGGAAATCATCAATGTAACAATTGATGAAACGGGTGGATGCGAATTAAAGGGAGAAGAAAATGAATCAATAGAACAAATTTACGAAGAAGAGCTAAATATGAAGAAGAAGTAGAAGGGGAAGATGAAGAGGGTCAGATAGAAGTATAAGAGAAAGTTCATAAAGTGCCTCCAAAGACACCTAGAAAATGAGTACAGAAGAATCATCCTTTAGATCAGATTATCGAAAACAAAGATGTAGGACTCTACAATAGAAGAATAATTTGTTCACCAAAACAAACACACCTAGCACTCTCATCTACGATTGAACCAAAATTTTTTGAAGAGGCCAACAAGGATGAATTTTGGAATAAGGCCATGGATGAATAATTGGATCAAATAGAGAATAATGACACTTGGGAATTGGTTTCAAGACCAAAGAATAAGAATTTGATTGGCACAAAGTGGGTATTCAGAAATAAATTGAATGAATATGGATAAGTTACAAGGAATAAAGCTAGATTGGTATGTAAAGGATACACACAGGTTGAAGGAATCGACTTTGAAGAGACATTTTCTCAAGTTTTCAGAATGGAAGCAATCTGATTGCTCCTAGCTTATGCATGCTCCAATAATATTAAAGTGTATCAGATGGACGTGAAATAAACTTTTTTGAATAAGGAACTTGAAGAAGAAGTCTACATTGAAAAACCAGATGGACTTCAGTTGTTAGAGGACACAAATTATGTGTGTAAATTGAAGAAGGCCTTGTATGGTCTAAAACAGGCTCCTAGAGCATGGTACTCTAGACTGGATAAATATCTATAGCAGGCAGGGTTAAAAAAAGGAAGTGTAGACAACAACCTCTACATCAAGGTAACTCAAGATAGTATTTTATTAATTGAAGTTTATGTTTATGATATTATTTTTGGAAGTACTGATGACAGGTTAAGACATAAATTTGCAAAGGATATGCAGAATGAATTCGAAATGTCATTACTTGGAGAACTATCCTTCTTTTTGTTTTTTCAGATATGTCAAAACAACCAATGAATTTTTATTTCTCAAACTAAGTATATCAGAGAAAGGCTAAAGAGGTTCAGAATGGAAGATTTCAAACCAGTTACCACTCCTATGCAAACCAATTGCAAGTTCAGCAAAGATGATGATTCCAAGTCTACATACCAGATTAATACATGTCAATGATTGGTAACTTACTGTATGTGACAACATCCAAACTAGATGTAATGCAGGCAGTTGGACATGTGTTATGATTTCAAGTAGCACCAAATAAATCACATGTCTTAGCAGTGAAGAGGATTTTCAGATATCTCAAAGGAATAAAAGAGTTTGGATTATGGTATCCAAAAGGAAAGGATCTATCACTTATTTCCTACAGAGATGCATATTGGGCAGGTTGTATTGATGACCGACGAAGCACTAGTGGAGAAACGTTCTACTTGGGTGAGTGTTTAGTATCATGGCTAAGCAAGAAACAATCGTTAATATCCTTATCTACAGCCGAGGAAAAGTATATTGTAGCCGCAAAATGTTGTACACTGGTTCTATGGATGAAACAAATTATGAAAAATATACAGGTTGAGTATGGTGAGCCCATTCCGATCTATTGTGATAATACAAGCGCCATCAGTATCTCAAAGAACCCGGTGATGCACTCCAAGACGAAGAACATTCCAATAAAGTATCAATTTCTACGGGAACATGTGTTGGCAAATGTTTACCAAGTAGCGTATGATTGTCATTGATGGCAAGTACAGCAGTGGAGATGGTAGAATAAAAAGGATAAAAGTACCTTGGGGATTCAGACGTGAAATCTCAGGAGGAACAGCGGTGAAGAAAACGCGCGCAGCAAAGGCAAAGCTCAAGATACAGGAATTTGCAGAAGAGAAGGAAGACAAAGATTCACAACCACAGGATCTCATTCAAATTTCCCGAAAGAACGAGGGCCTTCAGATTAGACAGAATTTGCAAGGGAGATATACCATCGGGAAAAGCCAAGGTGAAATCCCGACATGATCTGAACCGTTCATTCACATGGATGCGTGGCAGCGAGGAGGCCTTATCGGAGAATCGGGGATCGCGATTTCAATAGGCAAAGAACAATGACCACGAAAACCCCGAAATCGCGATATGCGATTTCACGAGTTAATCACAGCCATTGGATAACAAGCGATCTAGACCGT